>VZUI01037605.1:0-60204 GCA_013401135.1 Cettia cetti | reverse complement strand
TGATTTATTTAAAAAAAAAAGGGGGGGGGGAGGTTTCCCTATGCATTAAAGAATATATTTTAAAAGCCTAAGGGAAAGAAAATTTAACAGAAGTCTTCTCACATGGTTTGCCTTTTGAAATGAATGAGTCATACCGATACCCACAAACTTTCACACCTTAAAACCCATGCTTCTCCCTATTGACACTGCAAAGATACCATCAGCAAGGTGTTGCCCTTTTAAGAGGAACAAATTTACTGTAACCCAAGCCACTAATTGTGCTGCCTACAGTAGCCCCTCATAATTCCCCTCCTAATACCTTCCAATTCAGTGCTTCTTAGGATAGTCTTCTTCCTTCCCCATTCTGTCCTGTTAAGTTTCATGAACCAGCTGCATCAAGGTATTATTAAAACGGCCAATGCCCAGAAACTACCTACTAATTATCATCTGCTCCTAAAAGAGCCCCAATGTACTAGGCAGCTCAAAATAAAATTTGTGCTTTTAGCTCAGTACTATGAAAAATACAAAAAGAAAAAGAGTTGGTGAAAGTTTCAGACTAACAAAAATTAATCTTAGGCTGACAAGCTGCCAGTACAACTGTTTTTATTCACCATCTCCATCTGACAAAAATGATTCAATTATGATTCAATTATGCAAATGATACTACTTTATGACTTGACTGCTTTCCCATTGTATTGTACTTGTTTAGGATTTTTAGGAGGAGAGATCCCCATAGACCTCATACAAACTAATACAGAATTGGGTAATTCCTGCTATTCCACCCCAGCCCAGGATATGCATTCACCTCCCTCAGAGCAATGACCTGCTCTGTACAATAATCTCTACTGGATTAGACCACTGGTTTTCCTGATATCCGATCTAGGAAAAAAAATTTTCTAACACATTCAAGGCTTTTACTGAGACAGAGACATACAGGAGGGAAATGCATTTCAAAAGCAGTGAAACCCAGCAATAACACTTTTTCCTATCATTCTGAGCCCTCCTCTGTGTTCCTCCTCAGCTATGATGAGAAAAGAGAAGAAAAGTTGCTGGGTTTTCATGTTTTGTAACTATAACATACATAAATGGAAAGAGAAAGTCTGTACTGTCATTAAAGGAGATGTTGTCATTACAGGCATGGTTAATTTACGTTAAAAAACTTCCAGCAACACCTCTTAGGTCTCAACTAACAAGACTCTGAAAGGGCTGTAACTTGCCAATCTCCACAGAATTATTTGTCCTCCCTGGTATATTTATTGTGCTCCTTTAGGTATAAGGCAACCTGAATTAAAGACCAAGCTGAGCAGAAATTCATGCTGAAGATGATCTCTTGCATTCAGAGGAAAGCAGCCCTGCTGGCAGCAAGGGGAACAGTTCTAATTGCATCAACAGTGAACTGCTATTTCTTACCATGAATGAATCTAAATATGATCATGATTTTGTCAAGGATTCTTTCCAGCTCTTCATCTGTTGCTTCTTTGTTACCAGCTCTTAACTTGGAATCCACATATTTTGCTACAAATAAATAAAATTAGGTAACAGCTTAAAAATAGATCTAAAATAACCAACTTAAGCATCTCCTGCTTGAAATATTACTATGTGTTAAATACTACTATATGTTAAAATACAGGATAAGTGCTAAATTTTCTATTTTTCCTTTTCCCATCCCTATGTTCAGTGGAATGACAGAGCCCTACTATACTACTGGAATATTACTGGAGCCTACTATATATAATGAAAAAGTGCTGCAAAAAGGAATAGCCCAAGGCAAAAAATGCATACGATATAATAATTAAAATGAATACATTAGAAATCCCCACATTTTGTGTTATAATCATACAAGAACATTACTTGTAGAAAGACAATGTTTTGGAAGCGTACAATGTATAATGAATGTATTTTATGAGGAAACAGAAACAAACAACATAAAGAGGACTATATTTTGTAGACCTTTACCATGTCCCTCGTGCTCCTTGGTAGGAGCATATTAAAATTTAAACAGATGCAATGCTTTCCAGTTAGTAGTTTCAGAATGCCAGAAATAAGGTTAAGCCTTGAGTTTAGCTAAGTATTTATTAAGCCACATTAGTATCCTTATACAACATTCTGTATAAGGAAAAAACCTTTGTGGCAGCTAGAACACCATAAATGACAACAGCCCATATCATGGCTTTAACCATGGCTTCAATATGTTGTGCAATCTGTCCTACATAAAGCTGATTTTAGAAGGAAGACACAAAATAAGCCAAATAAAGGCAAAAGAATGTACAGAAGAAAAACCATCAAGGAGCAGGATCCTCTCTCCTGGTGTAAAATGCCACTGCTCCAGATTTTCAGCAGGCAAAACTGTCAGGATAGCTTTTGCCAGATCACGGATAAACTAAATAATAGTATTTTTTAAGTATTTGTTACCTTTCCCCTTAATAAGCCCAAGTTCTTTCTCCTGTCAAGGTAACGGGTTTTTTTCCCTCTATTAAAACTCCTTGTATTGGAAGGCTTTAAAATTGTTATCCCAACTTCAGCCTTCAAGGCAGATGGATGGGCTGTACTTACTCCTTCCTGAGAGATCCAGAACACCCACAGAACTCCTCTACCAGCACAACTAAAGCCAGTTCCCCTTTCCCTGCCACAGCTGCTGCTGTCCCTCGGCAGCCCCAGCGCTGCCCCAGCTGGCAGCAGGCCCCGTGCAAGCAGCAGAGCGCAGGGACAGGAGGGTGACATGCTCCACCACCCCTGCCAGCACACCCAAGCTCTCGGGGCCCACCGCGCGCCCGGGTTAACGTTGGCCTCGTGTCCCAACACCAGTCTGCTAAAGCAGAATGCGACTGCACCGCTACTGCACTAGCACACTCAGCAGCATTATCATGCTTTCTAGAGATTTTTGAAATATTTTACAGAAAAATATTTGTGTACCTATCAATTCTGCAGGCTTATTTGGTCTCTTGTTGATAAATGTTTCAAAGGACTCCTTCATCAAGTTTATAAATTTTTCATTTTTCTGAAAGCACACTTCTATGATATGGTCCACTTTATCCTTAAAATCTAGTAGCTCTTGCACCATATCCTTGTCTTTTTCAGGATTAACCACTATTGTTGTCCCAAAGTTCTGTAAAACAAACACTTTTGATAGTAAAATGCTTTAGAGTGCTACCTATCTCCCCCAACAGAATCATTTACCCTTACAAAATTTATCATTAGAAAACGGAATTTTTCTACAGAACTACTTATGACTGCAAGTATTTAAAAAATGAGATGCATTGAAATTTAAAATAAAAACTAGACACACATTAATGGATTTCAAACATTAGTGTTTGATTTAAAGATTATTTACATTTAAGACAAAAGTAAAAAAATAAATAAATACACAGACATGACTATGACGTGCAAGTTTACAGTGAGATACAGAACCATGATTCATGTAAAATAAATTAAATGGAAACTGCCTCAGAAACGTTAAGTAAAAAGGAAAACTTTGCACTATTTTTATTAAACCTGCTAGATAGTTTACTTGATTAAACAGGTAGCAAAAATTTAACTGCTGCTCAGCCCTCAAAGACTTCTCTTTCATCAAGGGCTCTAAACCAAAATGACCCTAGCTAACTTACAAGGAAACAAAACTTTCTCATGCACAAGCAGCAGACACAGACTCGATTTTCTCTTCCTGTTCCTCAATTTATTATCTCAGAGATGGAACACCATTTGTCTAATGATCCAAAATATCCAGTAAGGGAGGATTTTCACCTACTGGACAATTTACATTTGCTTAGTAACACTGATCAGTGTCCCTGGACAGAATGATCAGTTTTCCAAGGTGAGAAAGAGGAACATCTGCACAGTAAAAGCAAAACAGTATTCAATTGGTATATTTTCACCAACAGAAGTATGTTAGCCAGCAATAGTACAAGAGATAGGGGAAAATCCCTCTCCAGCCTGAGAATTTCCACTGCATTATCTAATTAGCCACCGTCATCTTTCACGGAGATCTCTCTCAAGTACCATTTCAGAGTAAAGCTGAACACAAGGCTACCAATGTCCTTAGATTCAGCACATGTATCAGAGAATCACAGGACAGTTTGGGATGGAGGAGACCTCTGATGATCACCTAGTCCATCAGAACTTCCACTTGTCAGATTTTCCCCTTCTTTAACACAGCATTTGGGGGTCTCACAGTCTCTGTCAGGCACATTCATAAATTCCAGGGCTCTCCCCCCATTCTCCAAATGGCAAACTGAGACACAAAAAGCCAAATAGCACCTCTGAATTCACAAAGAGGTGACTATAATGGATCACAGACCCTTACCACACTAATTCGGCTCACAAGATAAACATTAGAAGCTCTTGAAGTCTCTCTTTCCTATCATACAGAATGTTTGGAAGGAGGATTTACTGATGCTACAGAAAGGTTTTCTAGGTTTTCTGACTGTGTACAAAACCATCCTAAAGCCATGGGAGGTCTGATTCTGCTAGATACAGGGTATGATAGGCCAATCTAGCAACTTGCTGCTGTGAAAGGAGAGGTTCCTTTCCTTATTTTCTACCCATCTTCAACTCCTGCTTCTTTCCTTGGACCAGTACATGGACTTTTCTGTGAGCCTCTTTAGCTTACCAAAGCTGGGATTAAACTGGCCTTGCCCAGGCATTGTGATAAAACAGATCACAGGAGAGCCTATGGAGTGGCAGGCAGCAGTACAATTAAGTGAGGAGCATGATCTGGGAAAAAGGAAGAAGAAAGATGATGCTCCTCAGCCAAAGCACCACCATTCAATTAGGCAACACCCTAAGGAGTAAACTCCACCTCGGTTCTGGGGGCAGAAGGTAACCACGTTCCACTCCCATGAGCTGCAGCACTGGTGGATCATGCTGGACTCCAGACATAGGTGTGCAGAAAAGGCATTTCTAAAATTAACTGATGTTGTGCACTTAGTCCTGAAGGCTGATGAACACATGGGCAGCTCAAGGGAGAGCCATGACAGCAGGAATTATGAATTCCAGGGAGAAAAACCTTCTGTGAAGCTTTCCTGCCTTCATCTTGCAAGAGCACTAGAGTGCAGGTTCTCTGGGGCAGCATACTACATGGATATTATGTCTAACAAATCAACCCAAAGCATCTAAATACAACTGATGGATTATTTTCAACAGGAGCATTCCCTTCCCAACAGTTTTAACACCCATCAGCATTGTTGTAGGTTGGTTATGAGTAGCACTGCCTAAGCTGCAAAAGAATAGCAACATCTGATGTTTCACTGGTTTTGCAGGTGTATATATACAGTTGAGCGTATTTGCAGAAAAACAACATATAGTACAGTCCAGCACAGTCTAAACATATGTGCATGTGGTTCTATTTAAAAGCAATGCAACCAAAACCACCCTGCATAACGTTCAACTCTTTAACGAAAGCAATTTCCAAGTAGAAATTTAAAACCAAAGCAGGTGTTGCTGTTTCTCATCATGTGATTGTTACTGAGACAGAAGCATTAACATCCCTCCCCATATTTACTTAAAACAGAAATTTGGTGATACACCTGTATGTTATTCTTGGCTTTGACAGAAGAAACTTGTAGCAGCATAAATTTTTACATTAGTAAAAGATCTTTGAAATACCTTGATGTATTCACTCCAATGTTGCAAAAGGATCTGCTGCCCACCTTTTACCCGGCTGAACAACTGGTATGTCTGGGTCAAATCTGATATTCTGTTTTCATCGAGCAGGCTATCAAGTCCTAAAAAAATTAAATTAGAAAAAGAGCAAATTTGAATACAGTTGCATAAATAGAGTTAGAAATATATTAGAGAATATACCTATTAGAGAAGGTATCTGTTAGAGAAAATACTAGTATTTCAACTGAAATACTTTCCCAACCAGGTGATGAATGTAAGCCTTTTGCAGAATGGTTATGAAGAGAGGTTGACTTCAAGGGTATAGTTTTTATCAAGTACCTCTAAAGAAAACAGGAAGCTAAGTAAACTGCCCTAAATCTGAAGTAATGATAAATACTTCACAGGATTTTTTTCTGTGGAGCATGGTGAGCTGTTTTTAGATTAAGAATATGCTGGGAACAGTCTACACTCCTACCAATGGAATAACCAATATTACAAATTCCTTTTAAGTAACTTCTGCTTTGTCAATTCACTGTACATGAGACTAAGCAGAGAAATGAAGCCCAAGGAATGCAACAAGCAAATAACTTCATACACATTTTTCCATTTGAGAGTATGACAAATGTAGTTCCAGTGCAATCAGAAGTACTTTGTCTGGTGTTAGTTACACAGATGCTTTAGTAATACTGGAGCATAGCATCAAAGATTTATTACATTTATTTTAAAAACAAAAATCTTGATTTTACACAGGTTGACAATTCACATAATCAGTGTAGCTGACACTGTACAACTGTCCTACTTCACCAAATATATTTCATTAATGCTAATTTTTAAATGATATGAAACATTGCTTTGCAAATCACAACCAAATTATCCCATATTCTACTATATTCTTCATCTTAAAAACACTTTAACTGTACATTTTAACTTTCATGCATGTTCAGAAAGGCAAGCCATGTTCAAGAACGATGTTAGGTAAACTTTTGTCTATTTTGAGATTTCCTAAACTGCTGAGATATCAGAAGAATAGACATACTTTAAATGTAAGACAACAGACTACACAGTCTCAGAGGGTTTTAGTACTCTCTTTTCATTGAATTAAAATTCCAGAAATCAAAGAATCATAGAAAGGCTTGGATTGGAAGGGATCTTAAAGATCATCTTGTTCCAATCCCCAGCTGTGGTCAGGGACATCTTCCACCAGATCAGCTTGCTCAGATAGATCTCCTTCCAGCTTGGCCTTGAACATTTCCAGGGATGGGGTGTCCACAGCTTGTCTGAGCAACATGTTCCAGTGACTCACCACCCTCATAGTAGAGACTTTCTTCGTAACATCTCATCTTAGATCTCTCATTTTTTAGTTAAAACTATCCCCCCTTGCTCTATTACTATCTGCCCCTCTTTTTTATAAGCCCTCTTTGAGTATTGGAAGATCACTGTGAGGCCTCCTGGAAGCCTTCTCTTTTCCATGCTGAATAATCCCAGGTCTCTTAATTAAGAAATGCCCATCCCATTCAAGCATTACCTCCTATTCATTTAAAGACAACAATATAATAATTGCTTTATTATAACCTAGATAATAAAATAAAGCCTTTCCTCCTTCTCTAACATGAGTGGTGTAACTGAAAAAATCTTTAGTCACACATTTGACAAAAAATGAAAAGGACATGCAGCAAAGTCCTCTGATATGAGGTTTCACAGAGCTTCCAGAAAGCACTGCCATAGCTTTGGAAAAATCTACTGTACTCACAAAAAACCCCCCACCACTAGATATGACTCAACAGCAGTTATACTAACATAAGGAAAAAGGTTTTCTTATACAGACCCTGCATTTTTAAGCTTTTTTCTCCTGTATCAAACTGACTACTTCACATTCCTTGACTTAATGAAGAAAACCTACAAAAGGCAGCATCTTCTTCTACTTGAACAGAATACTAAGATGTCATAAGCAAATCAAAATGTGACCTAGATCAAATGAATATAGAAAACTAAGGAAGTCAAGTGATGATGGAAGCTTTTTAAACTATTTTTTTACAGTGGAGACATAGACTGCAAAAGCTGATCCAACAATACTAGAGTCCTGCACAGTAACCAGAAAGCTAGAAAAATGTAAAAATATCCCCATATTTACATGGATGGCCCACACATGTTGTAAACCAAGAAAAAATTCAGTTTAAAACAAGACCACATACTTCCTGTTTAAGCCACTTGATAAAAAAGCATATCACTGGAAAAGTTACTTAATCATAATTGAATTAAAAAGCAAGCAAAATTGACATAGATCAGCAAAATATATTATTCTAATTATTCTCACCTTCTGTTTATAAGTTAAAGAATAGCTAACATGAAGTGACCAAGCTTATTTCTATAAATGTATAGAAAACACTGAAACAACCTATTCCCAGGGTAATTGAGAGAAAATTGTGAGCATAAATAATCTTTAAAAGGGACAAAGAAAGACAGAAATGATATGTATAACATGAAAGTGTTAAACATGGATGTGATGGAGCTTGAAGATACCAGACTAGCAGGGACATCTGTTTTGCAACATAAAAGAAAATACAGATGTAAAGACAATTTGCTAGAAGATCTAAAACCTAAAACACGACTACTGCAAGAAAAGGAAGGAAAAGCTAATTTAAAGTATTTAAAAGATCAGGGAATACTGAACAAACCCAGAAATTCAGTGAAAAAGGAGAGATTAAAATTTAAGAGGAACAAAGAAATGGCAATTTGAACACACTATTGTCTGAATAAGGCCTTCCTAAGAAGGCCGCAGTTCTTACCTGAAATTGCCAGACAAAATGTAAAATACAGACTTGACTTTATGAAGTCTCAAATGCTGCCAGTTCCAGTAACAATTCTTAAACTACACAGTCACAAGAATATTGTGACACTATTGCACTTGAGCTGTGTGATTATCACAAAAAAGAAGCTACAACAGTAACTGCAGCTCTCATTTAGAAGTTTATGTAATTGTAGGAAATAAGCAGTTCCAAAGGTTTAATTCCTAAGCCCACTGCTGCAAGTTAAAGGAGATTTAGAGGCTTAGCAACCTTTACAAATATGGAATTAGATTTTAGACATTTCTTTCCAAATATAACATTTACTTGTCACAGTGAGGGTAACAATCATGGGTATTGGCTTTTCTGTGTCTGTGGAAGTTTGGCTAATATATCTCCTAAGTAAAAGCAGTGGAATTTACAGCTATTGCACAGTATGAGAATCCATTGCTAATCAAAGATTATATTAAATTTTAAAAAATACCTTTTTGCAAAATAGCTGATAAGTGTTCACCTAGTAGCTGTTTCTCCACACAAGCAATCAGTGGTTTCCTGAATTAGGCAAGAGAAAAACATGTTAGAAGCATTACAGTATAAAGGAGTTGCTTTCTGTCACATTGTATTTGTGCAATAACTTACATTATAATGCAAAAAACCCCAAAAATTTTCTGCTTAGAGGTTAAAAATTAAGACAAAACCCATCACATAAGAAAGACAACAATAAACTATGTATGTAATTAAAAAATAAAAATTAAAAATTTGATAAAATGAAATTTCTTACAGAGTAGAAGTGAGACACTTACATTGCAAAAGTCAATACAAAAGCACAACTGGAAAAAAGTCATACTGAATTCTGGAAACAAACAAGCAAACAAACCAAAAATCTCCAAGGGTTTTAACTTCAAACCAAAACAACACACACTAGTTATATTCAAAATTCAGCTAAATGTGTTATGTATGTACACAAGCATAAATTCAGCTAGAGTCACAAGAAAAATTTGCAACTTTTAAATTTGTCCTTGAATATCCCCTACTTTTTATGTTTATACATTCATTTTAGACAGGACTGAAAAAATAATGGGAAGTTTTCCCTTACATCTTTCATTGCCTAAAAGATAAAATAAATGCCTGAAGTGCAAAAGCATAATTAATTCCAACGCTTAAACTTTTACCCCGTTTACAATGGAACAATATAAGACCAACCATTTCTTTTTGAGGTAAGTTTTATAAAACTGGTTCTCAGAACCTTAACTGAGATTTCCTAGAAGAGATGTGCTCAACCTGTATTGATGAAAGCCTTTCCTTAGGAGGATACATTTTTGCTAAAATGGAAGCCTGCCTTTACTAATACACTCTTTCCTGAAACAGCCCATCAGTGACATGCCTGGCCTTCCACACAACACACCAGCTTAGGTCTTTCATTTGGAAAGGTTCGGAGAGGGTAGCAGGGATGATAAAAATATGCAGCTGCAGCTACAAGAGCGACAACTGCACATGTCAAGACTCTTTTTTTTGGAAAGGAGATGATTTAGGGATACCATTGACAGGCAGGAAACAGGTGAAGGGAACTGACTGATCACTCTCCTTTTCAATGCATGAACTGGGGTCATCAGTGATGCTACTGGGTACCAGACTTAAAAGGAGGCACTTTATCACCTGGGTGGCTGTGCACTTTATCACCTGTAGAACACTTTGCCAAAGTCTTGTACAGACATAAAAGCTGATGTGAATCCCCACAAGAGACTGCAAGTAGTTCAGAGATACAAGACACAAACCACAGCAGGTTCAGAAAATACACTGAGCTGAAAACAGGCAGACACCAGGAGAGTACCAGGGCATCACATACACTTCCTCTATTGTTCCCTTCAATGGTCATCAAGTGAACATGAAATACTGTTTAGACAGACCCTTGTTTTTAACACATGGCCATTTTCATGGTACTTTCCATACGCCCTGCCATTTCCAACTACTGCTATCTGCAGTTGCTGGCTCTTTCCAACAGCAGGAGTCAGGGTTGTATGAAATACCATCCCTTGCCCTGGAAGACCTATTCTGAGTATAGGAGAAGACACAACTTGTCTGCTTGAGGCCAAGAGGCAAGGCACTACATCCTGGCAAGCAAACAAAATGAGTATTTATCTTGACTAAAGAAGGAGCCAGAAGGTACCTTCTGTATGACCACAAAGCCACATACTTTGACCATCTACTGACTGACAAGGAGACACGCTTAATCTGTTCAGCTGTCCAGAACAGTATGTACTCCTGGGCTGAAAGAATCCTTCTGTGGACTGCAACAACACACTTCTCAGGTGTTGTCTGATGTATTTAGAATGGTGTTTCACATGATGCTTTTGTCCTAGAAGTACCACTTCCAGCTCCAGATCAAGCCAGTTGCAACTAAATAGCATCCTTTCTGGTGTTTTCATGCACACAGAGAAACAGTATGACCCCAGGAAAACTCAAGTGCTCTAATTTTAAGAACTGCTGTTGCTTAATGTAAGGGAGGAAACTACTGAGAACCCTTCTATGAAAGTAGGTTTCTAAGCCTTATAACTAAGGACGAGAGTCAACACAAGTACTTGATGTCTGTCTAGACTGAAAATGTAATGGTATCAATCTATTTTTTAACCTAAACAGTAAACAAATACATGTATTTGCTATAACTTTATAAACAGAAATAGTTCCACAGAGTGATTTCACCAGAAAAATCTAGCCACCCTGCAATCAGCATTTACAGGAAGATCCAAGTTCAAGTACTGTATGTGTGTCATGACACACAACACACGTATGTGTATATATATATATACACACACACATCTACATAAAATGTCTGAAGAAAATAATAAGTTAAGAAGGTCATTTTTATTCAGTTATTCTTCTGATACCAAATTAAACGCCAATAAATCCTCCAGAAGACAAAAACCCAATAAACTTAATGTCACATTCTTAAAAAATCAACAGCTTACTACAGGACAAATTATATAAATTATATTTGGATTTATGTAGTGTGTCAGTTCCTGCAGGAATATGTTAACCCAGCAAAACACAAACTATTACCTAAAACCCCAGTGAAAATAGGACAAGCTACCTCACACAGTACATTGGCAACAGCTGATGTACTGCTAAGCTCAGACCTTGGACTCTTTACAGGTGATATTGACGTCCTCTGCCCTTCTGGGTTTTTGCAGGTTTTGTTTGGGTTTTCGTTTGTTTTGTTTGTTTGTGGTTTTGCTTGTTTCATTGGGGTTTTTCTAATGTGTCTTTCCTTCCCTCAAGGGATTTGTGGTTTAAGATATTATCAGTACATGAATGGCTAAAATCAGCTATTTTGATAATGGAAATTTGAGTTCTTATACAGCTGCAGTATACAGAATTAATATTTCTAAACTAATTTCTTTCTTACTGAAAATATACTTTTATTTTAAAAAAGTAACTCTTGATAAAACTGAAGTCTTCAATAAAACAAGCTATTTCACAACCACTCTCAACAAGATAGTAACTGTAAGATAATGAAGAAATTGTCTCTACAACCATAGATTATCATACTGATTTATGAAGAATGCTTGACTTTCAGTAAAAATGATGAAATTTGTACTCACTGTGTGCTGTGATCTAAGTATGTTATTACTCTGTCTCCTTCTTCTTCCAAACGCTTATTAACATGGTGAAGATATTCTGGGACCTAACAAGACAAGAGAACAAGCAGTTCAACTATAAAGGTAAGAAAGGCAGCTAATCCTGTTCCATGACAAATTACATTTTTAAAGAGAACATGAATAGGCAAGGACTATTCCACCAGAACGTTGCTATGCACTACATAATCTGTATTTTTATTAATCAATGTTATATTAAACGTATTATAGTTGGTAATGTGACTTTACCTACAAAAATGTCACTGGGTTACTACACAATTTTATCTATCAGGTTCCATGACAACCTGGGGTCTGCTCTCCCTGTTGATACAATACTATGGTCCATATCAAAATACATGAACACCTGTGTGCCAGTGAATTTCCCTGGTCATTAATACACCATGGCACTACCAAAGTTCTCACGTAATGCCAGAATTGATAAAACACAAAAGCAATCATTTACCACATGCACCTACCTCTCTTTCCTGCATTAATCTTTGGCCTTCTGCAGCATATAAACAATTTGTCTCTTCCAGAAACCTCTGTTCAAATGATTCCTTGTAAACCTGCTCAAGAAATCAATTTAGTTACTTACATTAAGCTCACAGTAACAGTACCATATTTTGTTTGCCAGGTGTATGAAGGCAAGTAAAATTTTAAGGATGTACACAGCTGTGAGAAATGTCAATGTAACATTACATTAACAAATTCTCTGTTTGCCCACTGGTTTCAGAAAGACTGAGGTCAGAACTGACTTCCCAGAGCAGCAATGATATGTTTCAGTCATCACTACTTGAACAGTCTAAATTAACAGGCTTCTGTTTAAGGCACACAGCCCGACACCAGTACATCACAGCACAGCAATGACATCCGATTCACCCAAGACCTAAACCCCCACTGATATTTCTGTGGCAAAAAAACCCTTCCAAA
Source organism: Cettia cetti (assembly GCA_013401135.1). Taxonomy (NCBI): domain Eukaryota; kingdom Metazoa; phylum Chordata; class Aves; order Passeriformes; family Sylviidae; genus Cettia; species Cettia cetti. Next base: position 47,282 of record VZUI01037605.1, on the reverse strand, counting down.
TAGTGAAACCTTGGCACAAAACAGGTAATTCTTGTCAGTAAAATATTAATATGCTCAGTAATACATCTTCAGATAGTCCAGGTTTCTCTCAGTAGCCCAGGAAAAATGAATTACATCAAATAAGGTGAACTCTTTCTACAGGGAACAAATAAGGTGTGTAAAAAAGGGCACCAATAACAATTAGAGACATAAAAAAGCTTCTGCATAATGACTAACCATTTATTATAGAAAGGAAATAAGTCAGAAAGAACAACTACATAGAAAGTTAACAGTCTAAAGAACTAGGGATTAAAACGTAAACAGAAGTACTGTGAAAAGAAAATGGGAAAATTCTTTGAGTGTGGTGGAAGAATAGAAGAAAATATTTCCTCTAAAACATGTAACAACTGTAAAACTCATTACATTCTGACGATTTTTTGTCTCTTAGGGACTCCTAGTTGAAGGTTCCCTGCCCAATGCAGAGGGGTTGGAGATAGATGATCTTTAAGGCCTCTTCCCACCCAAAGCATTCTATTATTCTATCACTTTGAAAATCTTAGGGTTTTTTTCAGTGGCTTCTCTCTCAAACAGACTAATTTTTCTGGGATGATAGAGGAAGCTACAGATTAAAGTCAAGAGGATTAACATGAAAGACAGAAAACCAGGTAAGCTGCCTAACCAGAAAGGACATTTTAATGTAGTCCGCTTCTTCAAACTCTTTCAAACCTTCAGTCAGTTTTGCAATTGTATTGCCACTTTGAAATGGAGCAGCCTCACCAGGTTTTAGGAATGAAGGACAGCTCCAAAGTTTCATTGCACATCACACAGAGCTGAAACTTTAACTCAAGGACAGCCTATGTGGAAGCCAGAAGTACAGCTCTGGTCAGTCTCCTTGGTTATTTACTGCCTCTGCTCATGGAAAGTTCCAGTGAGTTGCAGCTTGACATGATCTATCTGAAAACCTCGGACATAACATTCTATCCTCAGCATTTCTAGGAAGTTGCCAGTAGAGTGATGCTTTTATGATACAGACCCAAGATCTGGACTACAAAAAGTGACACCTTTTTACAGCAACAGAGAGGGATTTTTCTCTTCCTACATTTAACTGGCACTAGGATGAGACTATGAGAAATTCAGATAGACAAAATACTGCACATACTAAAAGATCTGTAAATCTATTAAGATCTGAGGCCACTACCTCTGCTAAGGAAAACAGGCCAAGAGGTCTCATTTAAATACAGCACAAGATTGCACACGGGGTAAAGAAGAGGCAATCATACCGATACAATTAGCCAGATTTTCCACACATTTCCCAGATGAACAGAATAGTTTCTATACAAAACACAACATAGGCAATCCACACCATGGTTCCAAACAAAGCTGTTACTAGTGAATTTGGCTGTACTCACCTGCAGATCCGAGAGCATGCTCAACAAACTCCGCAGCAAACTTCTGTCCACAGCTTCACCATTTCGCTCTCGTTCGATCAGCAGGAGAATTCCATCAATGGTCTTGGTTTGAACTTGCTTGTCACTAATGATATGGCTTCTAAATAACTCTAGCCCCATATCCCTATGTGAATATTGAAAATTAGTCACACTGCTGATTCTTTTGAAAAATCATACATACGTTTAATATATACAGTGTATATATTATACAGAAAAATATTAATGGTGTCTATACTCTTGAGACCGTCCTCTAACAAAACTGCAACAAGAATTATCCCAGAAATACCATAACATGCTACCACAGGCATACACTTCAGTGGAGAACTGTCACCAGCCTGTCCAACTTTCACATAACAGACTATAAGTTTCTCTGCTTATTAAAAAAAAAAAAAATCTGATCCTATACCTTAACCTAAGATTCCCTAGATCAGACATTCTACATGTGATTCGTAAGTTTTGTTCAAAAGTATGACTTCTTTGTATCTTTAGGATCTTATCACCTCTATCAGATTCTTGATTCAGTCTAAGATGATGAGGAATGGTGCCTCTATGCCATGAAGCACCTAATTGCTAAATACTGAAAACTGAACAATCTTAGATAAAACTTGTTACCTCAGATTTCTTCACATGCATCAGGGTTTCAATAAAAGGAATTTTCCCAGTGGGAGAAAAGTAAGACAAAGTATGAACAGACCTCATCAACAATGTTTAGTAAAAGGAAGCCTAACACAAAGAGTTAGAGGAGAACTGCTGAAGCTGGGAACAAAAGACGTCGACTGGACAAGCAAGAGGCTGGAGAAAGACACCAAGCTCTTCAGCCAGCCTGAGGAACTCACAAAAGCACAGAAGCCAGCCAGGCAGGGAAAAGACATGCTCTTACTTCAGTACTTTATCTACTTTTTTTTTGTGGGGGCTGGGCAGGGGCAGCACTTTAGATAAAGCAGTAATGATACCAGAATTTTTTGGCAAAGCTTGGGTTTGTTTGCTCAGGCAATGATGTAAAACACGCCTCACGGGGGATGCTTCAAAGCACAATGACCAAAGACGGGCTGAAAGTACAAAAGCATCATCAAATGTCCAGGGCTGGAAAGATAATCTGCACCTTGTCACTGTATCTGACTTACTTAAAAAAACAGAGCAGGAAGCTGAATATTGAATTTTGTCGAAACCAGGAGCACCTACAGTAATGCTGGCCAGTGCTCAGGTGGGAGGCAGAAGCAAGAGGAGGCTCCCACAAACCCAGCCTCTGACAACTACAGCTACATAAATGCTTTAATTTTTAAGCCCATATTCACAGACCTTCTTTAACCCCCACTTGACAGTGAATATTCCTGGGGAAGGAGGACATGACTCACACATATGCTCTCACATGCATTTCCATAAACTGACACAAAATTTTAGAGATCTATTATATAGCTCAAATATAATGTGAAAAATTTATTTTCAATCTTTGCAAACGTAACAGCATGTCAACATTCTAAACATTATGGGAATACTTACATGGATACCTACCATATAGAAGGAAGCACTGAATTCTGAAGCACATACGTACGATCCAAAAATAAGAAAATGCTTCTGATCATGATCTGAAATATATAAAGACAATACTTTTCACCTCCATGCGATATTTATATTATAAAACAACTTCTGAAAAACTACATCACAGAGATGCAGCTCATTTACTGATGTAGGTATTGTAAACTTTTATGGTAACTTGTATAGCCACAAGTATGCAATTTATTGAAGTTAATAGTATTACTTGGTGCTATTCCCAAGTACATTCAAGACAGTTTTCAAATTCATAACCATTATCTAGTTTTATTAGCCTGTTAGGAGTTTTATACCACTGATATACATAAGCTATTCAAACAGTACCTCCAATACAGTCAGTAAACACCCTGGAACAACATGCAGTCATGCTTTTTGCTTTAAAATAAAAAAACCCCAAAGGTTTAAGCTGAGACAATAATCAGCTGTGCAACAGATTTTTTCATAATAAGTTAGCTTCCAAAATTCATAAGAAAAATAGAGACACATTAAATCAAAGAGGGTATAAAAATATATTATCCCTTTTTTAATTTTAAAAAAATGAGAGGCAGTAGTTTTGTAGCTTACTAGACTTTTACATTCAAAATCCATTTTTAACTTTGCTCCTAAGAAGGCTGCCCAACTCCCAGTTTAGCAGTAGTGGAACTCCAGATGCCAGTAACTCACCCCCAGGCCAGATAGAGATTTCTATTCCCAGCCGTCCACCTACTCCTTTCCTAAAAGATTTCATTGCCTCTGGAGCAATTCTCAAGCTGACAAGGCTTCTGGCCAAGCATATTAAAGTAAAACAGCAGTAAGGCTGATTTTTTTTTTTTTTTCCCTTAAATACCATAAGTGCTAACCCAGCACATGGGCAAGAAAGCCACTTACTACAGGTTGTTGCTTTAAGGAAGAAGAAAAAAAGAATGCTTAGAAGTAATTAAAGCAAACAGTGTTCACAGCAAAAGCCCTTTTACGAAAACACAGGTTCATGCTAACTACATTTTCAAGGCAGTATCTTCAACTCTGCTTTCATCATACTCCTGAATTCAAATAGTTTCCTTAACACCTTCCATTTATAATTCAGATAAAAATCACATACCTCTGCCCAAACCTCACAGGAAAGGAAAGAACAGTGGATTCAAGGAATGAAAATAGAAATTCAACCTTATGGGGCATCTGCAGCCAAAGCTAAGTGACAAAATAAAAACTCATTGTAAAATGTTGGTTTGGAATTATAATGATGCCTTCTTAAAGGCACAGTTTTCATAGAATGTATTTCAGAGAGGACTTTTTTCTGTAACAAATCATTGTGGAGGTAGAAGACAAAAAAGGCAGACAGCAAGTTTCAGTTCTTTATCCTTTCTGTTTCTTAGCTCTATAGTCAGGATAATCATCTCTGCTTTGAAAAAAAAAAAAAGTCTCAAGTTAACCTAGTTCTTGAAGCTATCTGAAAGCAAAGACATTTCAATTAAAATTATGAACAGCAAACGACTTCACCATTTCTGGTTAGTTTTTTTTCCACTCAAAGAAAAAAAGGTCTCAATATATTTCTGAGTGATGTTCAAACCTATGAAAGTCAGAGTTAACAGAACCTACATTTCAAAAACAAAAGTTCCCTCAGCCAGCAAAGGGAAAAGTGAAAAGCAATGCTAAAACTTGGAGGAGGAGATGCAGTGCAGTCCCAAGTTAAAACTATGACAAACTCATTTTGGCCAGATTTCACACCTCAAGGATATGTACTCTGAACAAACATTCAACTTACCATTTGTCTGCAATGATCTTGCCAGCATTTATTTATCTTCTTTAAAAATAAAAGACTATCCAGAGAATCTGTACAGCACCCATTAAGGAAAACTAGTTTGCCAGTATCTTTAGAGGCCAGATTCTAGAGATGATCTTTGCCAGCCATTAGGGAAAGCTGCTCCATGGATATTCCAATGCTACTGTGCCTGCCAGGGATAAACCGTTAATTGCAGAGCTGCCCAGCACAGTGGCTGGCAGTTCTCCAAAAGGCCTCCCTGTGTTTTCAAGGAATAACACTCACAGCTCTTCAGTAATACCATCTAGTGGCTGTACTGTGTAACCTTAATATAGATTTGAACAAGAAATCCCACCAGCGTCAAACACACATTTGTCACCAACTGAGGTGAGAGGGATGGAGAGGTTGTTTATTTAATGAGTTCACAATGTGCACAACAGGAGTGACCCTAATCTCTTAAAAGCAGTTACAGTTCTAAATAATCCTCAACAAATCCAAATACCACTCTTTTCATATACATCTCCAGGTCACCCTAAGTACTCTACACAGTTTTCTTCATTACACAACAGATCCAACTGTTACTTACAAACAATAGAATTCTCATGTGTCTCACAAGTAAATCTAAATGAGGCTTTACCTTCCTCTCTTGCATATTATCATTTCCAACTCATTCTGGCCAAATCTGATTAATCTGATCTCGGGTCCTTGGGATACAAAGTGATACACCTGTGAAATATTAAGCTGTCAACTCTCCAATACACCTTCACCCTGTCAAGAGGGCAAGGTGAAAGCAAAGTTTGAAAACCTTAGTTTTAAAACATTTTTCCATAACATCACCTAAAGTCTGAAAAAGCAGGAATGCAAAAGATGGTGTACACCGCTCTAAAGAAGATTATAATATTTGGTTCTCAAAGACCAAGTATGTCAAAGACTACTGTACTAATATGCTATGTAGAAGCCAGATGCCATAAATTGGTCTCAAAAAACCCACAACAAACCACCTACAAAAAACCAAAACCACATTGGTGCTAGGTACCATAAAGAACCCAAAATTATTCTGAGTGTGGGCACCTACCTGGGGAATGCAGTGAACCAAGAAACTGAGAGTTACAATCCAAAGCACATTTAAAGTATTCACCTGGAAAGGACATTTGTTCTGGGCCCTGGCCCCTTGCTTCTTTCTACTTTCTCCTATTTTTTCTACTTTATCCTATCATTTTCTGCTAAAAAAATCCACAGAGAGCTGGAAAACAATGCCAGCAGCTGCAGTGCTATAATATCTGCTCAATATGCCACACTCCATCCATCATCTGCTGGCTAAGGCATTTTCCAGGAATATGGGGACAGAAAGGTGGACATAGACTATTCATCTGCTGCTCCAGCAAGTGCAACCCCGTGGCTATTACACAAAAGACACCTATGATATAAAGCCCCTTCTTAGCATGCAAAGCTTGACTGGATTCAGGAAACAGGGCTGGCTACAGTCAGGTGTCCACAGAAGATCTACAGGCACATCTGTGACCTACTCAGCCAGAAGAAAAGTCCAGCAATGTAACTTCAGTAAACCATGGGGAAATTACCATAAAACTTCATCCTTCCACGCATCCCAAGACAGCCAAACAATTTCCTGAACTTAGAGCTCTCTTCCAAGAGCCTCCCAAGGTCCACATAAGATACATGAAGGCTTTTTGAATGCCTCTGTAATACATCACTCTTGACCAGTTGTTATTTTTGGTGAAACAGGTACACTATGTTTGAAAATTCTTTTAACGCTTACAGTAACTGTGATTTTTTTAAGCTGTTGCTGTCATAAGCATCCCAACTACTCACCTGCCACAGAAATTCCTACCTGCTCAGAAATCTCATAGTGTTATTGACATTTTCTAGATTTAGTGTAAAATTTACATCCCTATTAAAATGATAAATAAATTCTTACTAGTATGCTACACAATACACAAAAATTATTCACCCAGATGAGTAAACTTGCCTACGACTGACTTAAAAATCTGTAAGCAAAGAACCTCTTTAACACATTGACAGTTACTGGTGCAATCTTTGCAAAGTCTTGTTTTAAAAAATAATGATTTAAACTAACCACTTTTGTGCATAGAAAAAGGATATTCTCTAAACTGAAGGATTTGTGCTTTCACGTGTTCTTCACAGACTTGTCGCAGCTGTTTGTACAGTGTAGCAGAGACTTTGTAGGAACAGAGATTTTCAACAGCCTAAAAACCAAAAATGGATTATGAATGAGACAAAAAAGAACTTAAATTTTTGTGTCTGTGAAATTAAGACTGACAAAAAAAAAAAAATCAGTGTTATATGGTCAAGCTGTGCACAAAACCAAAACATCAAAACATAGTTATGTAGAAGAGTTAAGACTTCAGGTGTCCTTTGTGAATTTGGTTCCCTCTTATTCTGCTAGATTTTGTGTCACAAACAAGATCCACCATCACAATCTGGGTCATATTTCAGATGTGCTGTTAAAACACTACCAGAATTCTGCCTCCTTCAATACTGCTCAGCAGCAGAACTCCTCCAGAAGGTCCATTTTGTGCATCCTTCAGTATGCACACAAGTGCTTTTTTGGGGCAGGAACACAATCATACCAAATATTTTGATTTCTTAGTAACTTGAAGGTAGATATATCAACCAGTCTGTCTAAATGGTATATGAACATAGCTACTTTCCTGTCTTCTTATCAACTTATTTCTTCTCAAATATTTTCACTGATTCACATACTCAGGCTAAGGTACATAACCTGAGGGGAAAAAATAATTAAGAAAAACTCCAAACACCAACCCCACATTAACCATTACATAAAGACTTGAACTTATTTATTGGGAGCTCATAGTACTTAGTTAAGTATTTATCCTTAATTAACTAAGGAGGCCAATTCTGCCCCAAACCAAATGTCCTGGTGGTCACTACATTAATATCAACTACCCTTATATTATGAGGCAGTACTTCACAAAACGCTGCCAAGGATTTAAAGCAGTATGTCACCTGGGCAACTAAAACTCACCCAAGAATGTTTCCATCTGCTCCAGAGGATTCTAACCTACCTTATCTAATGTTATTTAAATGCACATAAAAATGGCCTCTGCAATTTTGATACAACATTAAAGCAGGCAAACAAACAAAAGTGTAACACAGCACCAATAATATGTTATTCCTCTGGTTTTAAGGTAAGTAAAATGATAACTTGCAACAAACAGTATTCAGACAATCACTGTGCAGATAGTGTTATAGCCACTCCCATCCACCCATCCAAATATAAGTCTAGCCAGGACTCTCGTAATTTTTTCCTTCACTGCTCTATATCTTTCCTTTGCAACTACACTGTCCTGTTCTATGTCCTCCAGAAGGGCAGTGCTGCCCCACTTCAGGTTATTTAGGACCTCACTGCAAAGGTAATTTTCTTTTTCCATTATTTTTATCACTCACTCCTCATTTGGTAATTCTTTGTACTGCCCCACTTTCTCTATCCCATCAAGTATAAGCTACTTCTATCAAAATCTGTGCAATCTACCACCAATCCCAGACATCACTTCTATTTTAGTCACAAAAAATTGGCTGCCACCCTCCCATTGCTCACTGACTACATTTCTGCCAAGCACCTTCATGCCTGATTCCATGCTGCCTCTAATGCCTGGAAAGGAGTATCCTTCAGGTTTCCCATACAGCCTCATCATTGTTCTTCAGTTTCTTCTAAGCCACTGTGCCAAATTAAATAAATAGGTTCAACTGTAGGCTGGCACACCAGCCCGCTGACTGCACTGAACTCTAGCAGGCCTCTCACTTCCATCCATAATGTCAGAAAAAGACTCAAAAAAAACCCCACCAAAAAGGCCTGATAGTAAGAACTGATGCACCCAAAGATATTTTCCCCTGTGGATGACTCGGTGCTCACCAACAGGCAGCTAAAATGATCTGTAAATACAGATCAGGTTTCCAATGGATGCTGAACCTCATCTTTTATTCCTCTGGCAAGAGAGTAAGTACCTGTCTATGCACAGGCACACTGAGCACCACCATCCACTGTGCAGAAATCTTCCTGATTTGCTGTGTTGTGGATTATTTGACCAGCCTTGCACAGTTTTTACAAATAAGCATGCAAAGAGAAACAGCAAGAAATACAGCTCTCCCTTCACAGTTTATCTGAAATTTCTCTCCTGTTCTGCCAAAACTTAAGCATGTACCCTACTGATTTCATAGCCATATTACTATAATATCACTTCTGAGCCTCTGAAAATAAGTTAGATAACACTCAAAGCATCTGTGGGCTGGTTTGTATTTTTTACTAGACATGAAAAAGCAGGTTTTTTTAAATGCTGAGTTTTAAACAATAAAATAAATTATGCCATTCAAACTCTACAAATCTGCAAGTATTAACAGATAAATATATTACAGTCAAGTATTCTATTCAAAGGGAATAATTATATTGAGTCAATATACATTTACATAATCAGCCACTTTAGATCCATATACTACATACCCTAACTAAAGAGACAAGTATGGTCAGTTCTGAAATCCATCTTGATTTCCTTGAACAGGGACCCAGTACGGACTACCAGCCTTCTCCCATCTCAGTCTCCCCTTTGCACCTCAACATCTAGAAAATTTTAGGTGTGCATAACAACGTTTTCAGTCCTGGTATGGCAAGGACATCAATCTGATGATCAAACACATGCACCCACTGAAAATTCATAACTAACTTATATTATGTAGCACAATTTAGTACATCAGTAATTTTTTATAACATGATCATTCTAAAAAGCTACTACTTTAGTTAACATACCTCAAAGCACATACATCTAAAATAACATAGAACGAAACCACACATAGTTGGAGAAAGTAGAGAGAAATGGCTCAGGAGGCCACCTCTCTTACCCTCCCTATCCCCAGCTCTAGTAGTCCAGGTATTCCAGGAATGCTTTTTTACCACTTGAACAGAAAAACTAAGATCTTGATTGTTATGAAAATGCAATAGTAATCTGAAATGTGGGCAAAGTGACAGTTTGTTGCCTGCTCAATCAAGATACCTTTTTAATTCCTCAAAAGGTATAGAAGTGTAATATTATAATCTAATAATATCAAATATTTCAACATTACTATTTACTAGAGACCATAACATGTAAAAAAAAATCATAAAGTATATAACTTCATAACCTTGTTAGAGTAACCTCCTTTTTTCAACATGTTGAGTTGGCAGAGTACTGAAGATACTAAGACATAGATCTCAGCCCTGCCCAGGAATAGCTTTCTGTGCCTCCCAACATAAACTGCTTTTGCACGGGCCCAAATCCTGGTAGTTCTCCGAGGAACCCACATACAGAAACTGACTAGAAACAGAGTATGTATCGAAGTATTCAATCAGCTTTTAATAAATCAAAATACATTCTGTTGAATGCCAAAGCAATTTATTTGCAAAAAAAATGAAACCAAAATTTTACGTGTCTTACCTGGTAGAGCTCTTCAAGGTTGTATTTAATAGAAATGCTACTCTGTATTGCTCCTACCGCTTCATGAAGTTTCTGCCAGGTGTCCTGAGTATAATTATCAGGTAATTTGGGTCTTTCTGTGAAGTAAGACACAGGTAGTTTAAAAACGGCCACCCAAAGGGAGCCTCCAGCAATGTCTCTCTCCCTGCTGCTCCATCAAGTTCTGCCAAGCCTCTCTGCTCTTGGCCATGTAACTCTGGCACACTCAGAGGGGTCACTAATTCCACCCGAGCCTTTGCACGACGCGTTTCACCCCCCCGGCTGCTGTGTTTGACGCCCGCGTTACTTTTAGCGAGACAACCACCCTCGCCTGGCTTTAATCAGCGTTGACACTAAGGTGGCTTTCTGCCCGCTCCCTACGGCCGCTGGCGCCGCGCACGGAGCCCCACGCGTGTCCCCGGGAGCCCTTACACGGGCACGGTGCCGGCAGCGTTATCAGCCCCGCGGCAGCCGCCCCTCGCCCCGATACGGCGGCGGGGCGGGTGGCAGCGGCGGGGCCCGGCCGCGGGCAAGGGGCGGGGAGCGGCCGGGGCCGCAGTAAACAAAGATCGGGCCGAGCGCACCTGCCAGGACAGTGGGCCCGGCCTGCCCCGTACCCACCTCTGAAGTTCTTGATCACGAGTTTCTTGGAGGAGGCGGTCGCGCCTCCGCCGCCTCCTCCTCCCCCTCCCGTGGAGCGGGTGGCGGTGGCGGCCAGCGAGGCGGGCTTGGTGAGCCCGTTCGTATGTCCCACCAAGGCCGACAAGTGCGGCTTCTTCTGCGGCTCGTCCGCCATCTCCGCCCCGGGCGCTGTGTCCGGCCGGGGCAACGCGCTGGGCTGGGCCGGGGCCGGCTGGTCTCCGCCTCCGCTCCCCTCCTCCTCCTCCACCACCACCCAGCCGCCCTCCCCCACTGCCCGCGGACGGCTGCCAAGTGCCGCCGGGGCGGGATGCAGCGATAGCCTCCCGGCCGCCTCCGCCCGCCCCGGCTGCGGGTCCGGGTTCGAGTCCGTTCCCGAGTCCGGGCCGCCCGCGGCGCTCGGCTAACGCCAGCCCCGCTCACAAGATGGCTCCCGGGCCGGGGCAGCCTGCCCGCGGGCGGCAGCAGCCCCTCGGTGTCCCCCGCTTCCCCTGGCTCTGTTTGCTGGTAACCCGCCGAAGGGCGGCCGGAACGAAAGCCAAGGGGCAGCCGCGCTTCCCGCCTACAACCAACACAAGAGGCCGCCCGCGCCCTGCTCACCGGACCCCCCAAACCCAATCGAGCCCAGTCTGCACGAGCAAGGAGCGTGTCCTTGTCTCACACATCTCCGCGCCGTTAGTGCCTTCATGAGTCAACCTGTTCGGGAGTTTAATGCTCAATTTAACTTTTTCCACCCACGTTCACCGAGACCCCTCTCCAGCGCTCCCCGCGCGCAGCGCAGCTAGCAAGGATGGAGGGGAGACGAGCCTCCAGCGCTTTCCTGGGGAAGTAACTGGGGTCCTGCCATCTGGAGGCCACCACCCGCCTCCTGTACAAGCGGAAGGTACAAGAAGTAGCAGCGGCGACTGCGACAGTAACGACAGCTACGACAATCACAACAAACCGCCGCCCAGGAATGCGCGGCGGGCACCAGCGCACGCGGTGTACCGGTGACGCGCCCCCTCTGCCCCGCCCACCACGCACTCCTATTGGCTGCCCGGGTGAAGCCACGCCCCGGACCCGCGGTGGGCGGGGCAGTGGCTTTTGGGGTGGGTTGTCACGTGACTCTCGGGGCCGTTCCCGCCGCCCTCGGGCGTGCCGGGATCCGGAAACGCGGAGGGAGCTCCGTGAGTTCCGGGGCTGGCAAGGTGGCACAGGTGTGGGGCTCCCGCCTCATCTTCTTACCCTTGAATGGCGCACATCACCATAAATCAGTACTTGCAGCAAGTAAGCAAGTTTTTTGTTTTTTGTTTTTTTTTTTTAATTAGTTTGTGGGCCCTGTTTGCGTATGCGGGTGTGATTTTCTTTGCTGTAAATATGCTGCCTTGGCTAAGAAATAAATCAACGTAGGATAAGTGATGTGGTGGGGAAATATATTTATTCAGTGTGCGTGAAGCGCACACCGTCCTGAATGCCAAGGATGTACACATGGAATGCGTGAAAAGTGTGGAGGTTTCTGAGGTAATGTATTTGTAAGAACCCCCACGGAGGGTTGTGTGTGTGTCCAGGAAAAAGTGCAGCTCAGGGATTTGAGGAATGCGGGAATCTGAGGTGCACAGAAGTGCGGGCACACCCTTGTGGCATGGAGGGTGGAGAGGCAGGCGCGGAGCCGCGGGGATTCCCGCTGGACGGAGCTAGTAGTGACAAGCTTTTTGTGTGCCCACGCTGGATGATTCTTGCTGGACCATCCTATTCTCATCACTGTTAGCATCTTGCTTCAGCTGGCATTAGTTAAGGCACAAAAAGAAGATATTTGTTTGGGGTTTTACTCTCCAAAATGGAGCATCTGAGATCTGCCAGGACAGCAGTTTGCTCTGAAAAGACCTCATCTTGTTCGGTTGACACTCCATTGAACATTCAGTATGAAAAACTGTCTAGCAAGCTTAAAAATATGTCTTCTTTAAACTGAAATGAAAGCTAACCACAAAATTCTGAAAGAGTTTAAACGGATGATTTCCCCTCTTTTGTTCTATTTTAGTCTATGGGTTTTTTCCCATTTGGTATGAGCTTTTCATACATCAAAAAGATTTTTTTTTAATATTGGGACACAGAAATAAGACAAAGCACAAGCAATGGGAAAGGGAAGTCTTGAGAAGTAATACCTCACATTACTTCCATAACTGAAGAAATTTCCACCTTGATGTCACAATAACCTGTCCAAGCAGACTATTTTTTTTACTAGGATTTATATTTAGCAGGAAGCAGAATTAAACCAGTCTTCCACAGAATATAACATTTACACTCTTAGCAGGTTTCAAAAGCATTCAATATAGATAGAATATCAGTCTAATATTAGACATTGCCATGTTAAATTTGCCTGTATTCATTTTAAAGCATTTCTCAAAGATTGTGCCTTTGCATCCATGTTTGATGCCTCTAAGTACAACTGGAATTTTAAAAAGCTTAACCAAATCTGGCTCTCAACTGCTGTTTTACACTGCTAAACCTGTGTACACATGTATGCTTGCATCCTACCAATAAGGAAAAAACCACAATGATGTTCTCTCTACCTTCTCTGAGACTGTTTTGAACAACAGGTGTATTGGAAATACAAAATTATTTATTCAGTTTTAAGCCTTAAAAAACTTGCTTTGATATTAATATGTATGAACAGAGGTAACTAGGTGGTGGCTTCTGTAGTTATGTAAATATGTATGTTGCTGGATTTTATTCTGTAATGTGACTGTTTACTTTGGTAGGTACAAGAAGCCATTGAGACCCGAGATGGTACATTTTGTGGAGAATTAGTATCATTTAAACATCCACATGTTGCAAACCCAAGGCTGCAGGTAAGGATCTGGGTTTTGACCTTTTGATTTACTTTCAGTTTTCCTAGCTCTATATGTGGGTTCCTTTCCATTGGAGAGAAACCTCAGAAATCTGTTTCACAGGCTAAGGTAGGATCCCCTTGTAGGTTTGCTTCCTTTCTCACAGGGATACTATATATAATTGTTTTCTGGTTGACTCTTTGTGTTCCACTTTGAATTGTTTTCTGGATAGATACAGTCTTTAATGTCCTTTCTGGCCAGGTCTGCATTAGTTATTAACCTAGCACAGTGGAAGGCACTCTATGGAAAAAAAGCAGTGGATAGTAGAAGGGCTGGCTTTTGTGTGCTTTGGGTGCTTTTATTTAAGGTTGGCTCTGTTCAGGTTCTGGAGACAGAATGCACATTAGCAATTCATTACTCGGGATATGATTATTAATGACATTTAAAGTTCTGGTAGATGCATGCTAGATCATCTCCAGAGGTCCCTTCCAACCCTAGGAAATCTGTGAGAACTGCCATGACAAAATATGCATATGATATTCTGTTTCTGGTGCACTGGATGTTCCTTTATTGTTTTATTGATTTATTCTACACTTAGCTTCCATCTCCAGAGGAGAAGTGTCAACAGGTTTTGGAATCACCATATGATGAAATGTTTGCAGCCCACTTAAGGTAAAGATGGGCCTGGAATGTAAAGTCTGTTGTGAAATGTACAGCAGGGATGGGGAAGGATATCCTTAAGGTTACTTGCCTGTTTTAAAGGGCTTACACCTGAAAACTTGGTATTTATTACTTTTATAAATAATGCTAGAATTGCAGGAAATAAAGACTATCTTTCTTCTCTCCACATAAAGTTTGCTCTGTGTACCTGGCTGTCATCTGTGTATGGCCATTGGCACAGCTCTGGTGTCAGTGCTTGCTGTTTCCCTTGCTCTGCCTACTAGCTGCACAAGAATTTAGACTGAAATAAGTAAGGGAAATAAGTATTTTTAAAAGGGAATTTTAATCGTAGAAGTACTCTTAAGAGAGCTTAGTGGCTAAGTAATTCTGTGAGGCTTTTACTTAATATTTTTCTGCATCTAGTCTCTTTCAAAAATCTTGCATTTTTAAAATTTAATCTTAGTGACAGTTTCAATAAGCATTAGCTTCTATAAAAAAACTATTCATCGCTAGAATCCGTTTTCTACAATTATCAAGGTTAGTGCTGAGTTAAAATACTTGTGCCAGTTTTTTAGGAACCCTTCTAGCCATATTTCTTTGTGCCTTAAATAAACTGTAAAACTTCATGCCTGGTAGGACACAAAAATATTTAATTTGTGTATCTTCTCTGATGCACTAAAGCACCTTTTCTTTCACAGGTGTACTTACGCTGTTGCGAACCATGACTTCGTAGAAGCGTACAAATGCCAAACAGTTATTGTCCAATATCCTTTTCCATAAATCTTGCTTATTGCTTTCAGATTAACTCCTGGTAGAATAAGTTCTCTTTATGGCTTTTAAAAATCTGATACAATGTGGTCTACTTCCCAATATTCTTCAGTTGTTTAGGTTTTCAAGCAAGGAAATCCAGAGTCATTCTTCTTCCAGCTTTCTACAGGGCTAAGAAGGAATTTTGGCGCTAAAATAGAACATTAATTTCTCCCAGAGTATAGGAGAGTCTCAAATCATTATAATACCTTGCAGTTTGTACTTGGCTAGAGGGGAAGATAATGATAAAGAAGCTTCTATCTTATCTCTGACCAATGTTTCTTACTGCTGCTGCCACTCAAAGAACTGCATAGTCGTGCTCATGTTCTCCTGTACTGCAACTCAGCTCCTCAACTTCTTGATGGTGTTTTGATTTCTAGTCTTTCATGAAGTTGTATATGGTACCACTGAACAGCTGCTTCTCAAATCTGTGCCTCAGATTTCATGGCATTTTAAATTTTCCTAAATACAATACATCTTTCCTGCGAGCATTTCAGGCACATAAAGAAGAAAATTGGTGAGTACCTGTTAGAAAGTTACTGGAAAATAGACTAATCTTGTCCTAGTGTAATACCATTGTAGACAAAATAAAATTATACCTATAGTTTTATTTATCCCCAGTGATGCTAAAACCAAGCCTAATTTGCTTTGTTGCCTGGTTGAGATTTCATGTCCAAAGTCTGAAAACAAAACATCTGAGCTTAATTAAGTGGAGCGGTCCATGCATAAATACATGAGAGATTTTTTCAAAGAGAAGTGGAATTTTATTAAAGCCGCAGTAAAAAAGACTTTAGAAATAATTATTGTAGTGTAGGATTTCTGAAATGCTGAGATCTTTTTCAGAAGTGCATCCTTCTTCATTTAGAGATTAATATATACTTTTCTAATTGTATGATCAGATAACAAAAAAAAAAAAAAAATTGCTTGTGTCTCATGTCTTTCTTATTGCTTGATTTGCACCCACTAAGTATACTATGATTTTCTTTTCCAGGGCGTTACCTATTATGTATTCTGTAGCCCTTGATCTTCGAATTTTTGCTAATAATGTAAGTAGATCTGATTAACAACCTCATTACTTTTATCTGTTTGGTATTTCCACTATGGAAATATTTTTATAGAGTTTATTACACAGTCTAATTTTGCTCAATTCTCACTAACTCATTGTTTAGGATTTTGTTGACACACTAAATTTTTCCAATCCTATTGAAAAATATCTTTGCTTGGTCTGTCCACCTCCTATTTGCAGATGGAACTAGAGGGGTTCTGAGGACCTAAACACAACTCCCAGCAATTGCTTAAGACTTAGGAAGGGATAAATATTTTCTTTATTGAGTAGCACGTGGCGTAAGTCACTATTTCCATGTTATCCCTGAGATTTGGTGGAAATTGGAGGCTTCACGGACAACGAAGCTGAGCTAACCATTCACCAAATCTGAAGAGGAAACTTTCTGCTCCCCTTTTCCAGACATGTGCACCATTTCTGATGTTCATTGGAACCCATGGTGAACCCATACCACTGCTGACATGCACATAATCCCCAAGTTTACATTATTTTTCTCAGGCTGGTGAATTGAAGTTGCTTGTGTAGGGATCTATTGAGAACTTCTAGGCCAAGATAAGTGGCAGAGTTGTGATTTTGTTCCTGCACTTCACCTGAAGAGTTGAAGCTAGAGTTCAAGTTAGGTTAGGGTTTGACAATATCCAGTATTTTCAGTGTTCGTCCCCTCATCACTCTCTTGTGCCCACTTACCCACGAAACCACACATGTGGAATGCTTGCACAAGGACTGTTTTTCGTGTGTGTGACTGCTCTGCAACAAGCCTCAATTTTCAGTTTGAATGATGGAAATCCATATCTCCGAGATGCATGAGAAAGGGAGGTGTTGAATCAGTCATACTGGACGTGTTTGAACTCTGTCTTCTAATAGGGTTGTTCTGTGTTCAGAGAATTTGGTTTCAGAGAAGACTTCTGCAGCAGGATGCTTTTCCATTTCTTTTATTTATGCTTCAGCTAGTGAGATTAACACTATAATAAAACATTTTAGAAAACACGTATTAAATATGTACTTGCAATATTTTTTCTGTTGAAGTTCTGCATTACTCAGTGTGTGAATCTTTCCCATATATTGACAACTGAATTATTTTTTTTTTCCTCTTGCTGCTGTAGCACATGTTTTATCTTTCTGCTGGAAGTCTCAGGTCCCAGCAGTGTGTGTTACTACTGGAAACTGTTGAATATGGTTTAGAAATAAAATCTAGTCTTCGTGGCTGTGGAGAGAAACTGAATTATAAATTCTAAGACTCAAACTCCATAATTTTTTCCAGGCTCTTGGTGTTTGTACACTTGAGTTGAAGTGTTAATTCTCCAATTCAGGTGTTAAACCTGAATTTAGGTTTCTGAGACCTGCAGTAAGTGATACTAAAGGTAACAGTGCTATTTTCCAAGGATTGTCCTTCTCTGCATTGGGCTTGGTACATGTCCAGGAGCCTCTCTGAGTGTTTTCTTTTGTTCTGTGAGCTTGACTTCCTTCTAGATTTGGGAGATAGCAGCCATGACAGATCTCTTGCTATATTACTTTATAAAATGGTGTATTAAAGAACTCAATTTTGCAACCCAGTTAACCATGATGTAGAATTGCATATTGTTCCTTGCTGTGTAATGCTAGGCAGATCAACAGCTTGTGAAGAAAGGGAAAAGCAAAGTTGGTGACATGTTGGAAAAAGCAGCAGAACTGCTGATGGGCTGCTTTCGAGTCTGTGCCAGTGACACGTAAGTGAAAGACCCTCTGTTGAACTTGCACTAGTGAATTACTAAGAACCTAATGAACTTAGATTTTCCCACTTACTTAGACCATATATGGGTAGAGAATGAACACTTCCAAGGTTTGTTTCCTCTCATTTCTAGTCTGTTCTCTCTTGACTATTAACTACTGAGGGAGAGCCCTCACTTCAAGTTTAGCATTCCTAGTAGGTATTGTTGGGAGAGACTGATCATGGCCCTGTTTCTCAGGAAAGATGATTAATGCTTCTGTGCCCTGTTAGTTGTGAAATTTACTCCATTAAAATTAGAGGGAAAAGAGGTGAGACTGGTTTCCAGTTTTAGGAATTTTAACACTTCTGAAGAGGAAAAATTGCTTTTTTTTTCGGGTCTTTCACCTCAAGTATTTCAAGCCGCTGCTGTGCTTGTGTATGTTATCTGCAGGCTGGAGTGCAGATTCACCTGATGCAGGTGAATAATATTCTGCATGACATCTTTGCATTATGTTGAGAAAAAATACAGCAGAGCTATGCCTATGTTTACTCTAAAGATGCTGTGAAGTGAATATCTATGGAATGAGTTCACTGTGAGGACAAAGTCATTATTTTCTTACAATGTTCAGTACTAGCAAGTTTTTCTTTTTCCTTATGACAGGCGAGCAGGCATCGAAGACTCGAAAAAGTGGGGCATGTTGTTTCTTGTGAATCAGCTGTTTAAAATTTATTTTAAGGTAGGGTTCAAGTCTGCTAAGCCGTGCTTTGTTTTTCATATTCTAAGTCAAACCCACCCTGTTTTTATATGATACCATCTATCAAGACCCTGATTAAAATGCTAATTTTTTTTGACAGATTAACAAGCTCCATCTCTGTAAGCCCTTAATTAGAGCAATTGACAGCTCAAATCTGAAGGATGAGTACAGTATGGCCCAGAGAGTTACATACAAATACTATGTTGGACGCAAGGCCATGTTTGACAGTGACTTTAAGCAAGGTACTGTGTGCCAGTAAGACACGTGTAAAGTTTTGCTGCTTGGCATGAAATCTTGCTGAAATTGTGTGTGTGTGTGACTCAAAATTGCATTGATCAAAGGAAAAGTCATGCTGACAGGTCCAAGGGCAACAGGCTGACTCGAAACAGAGATGAGATTACATGGCACTTCTAATTGTAGTGTATGCCCAGCTTTAAAATATTTGTGTCAGTGAAGTTTCCTGCAGTCTTATGCATTATGTGTGTGCATTACAAAATGTTTGAGCATCCAGAAAGAATAGGTTTGTAAAGGTTTCACAGAGGAGCCTTCAACTCTTCAAGTTGCTGTATGCCACGGAGGAAATATTTAGCAAACTGTAGTGTAGAATTAGTTTCTTGATCCATCGATTTTGGAAGATGTACAAACTTCATTTCCTAGATTTCTAATAGATTTCACTAGCAGAAATGCTTCTAGAGCTAAGGTGTACAGCTTTATCACTAACTGAAGCCCCTGACCAACATCTATTCTGGAGCTGGCTCTGTTACTCCAAACAGTTGTGTTCTGCCTGTCAGGCTTATCATTTTTTCTGTCGGTGGAAGCTGCTGAGAGATTTTCATGCTGTTATGCTGGGTGGTCTCACTGGCACATTTCTGCAGCTCAGGAGATGTGTACATTGCTTTCACCTTTTATCTCTTGAAGAACCTAATTTGAATTTAGGAAATAGAGTGTATTATCAGCACTTCTTGAGATTCTTTGCCTCTGTAATAGGAGTACAATAATATTACTGAAATGAGCTGAAAATTCCAATATTACTTGTAACTGTAATATCTGACATCAAAATCTTGACAAGTTTTCTTTGACTTTCTGAAGGAGAACTTAGCTTTCTGGTAATACTTTGTATTTTATGTGACTCTCCAGTTTTTCTTAATGTATTTTGAGTGGTGTGATTCTTTTTTGTACTATTTCAAATGTTATGTGTTCAAGTTAGAGATGGATATTGAGCACAGAGTTTGTGTTACAGCTTTAATCCATTTTTGTGGTTGATTCATATTACTCATGTTTGCAGCTGAAGAGTATCTGTCATTTGCCTTTGAGCACTGTCATCGATCAAGCCAGAAGAACAAAAGAATGATTTTGATCTACTTGTTGCCAGTAAAAATGTTGTTGGTGAGTAGATACTACTTTCCTAAATAAGGGGGTACACATGCAGATCCTAAAACTGATGCTCAGTATTTTCTTGGTTTTCCCTTAGTGGAATTCAGAGGCTATTTTACCCCTGTAAGAGCCAGCACACCTTGTTATGTGAGGCCAAAAAGTGTTGTCATTTATAACAACAAAGGATATGGGGGGGAAATAACACAGCCAAACAAAAAAATCCCACCCCCAAACAAAACCAACCCAGCTCTCTTTTCACCCTGCCTTTCTCCCACCCCTCCTAAGGGTGCAATCTGATCTTGCTACTTTAATAAAGGTATAGTTGAATTCTTTGCAGAAGCACTCAACAGTGTAACTTCTTGTAGCAGAGCTCCTCTCTGCTGATCAACTGCACACAAAAGCCAGGGAAGGTGTGGATTCACTAGAACAAATTTGTTTGCTTCTTTTACCTGGTGGAAGAAAGAAGGATATGCAGACAGATGGCTGAGGACTGTTGAAAGGGGTTTGCCACAGCTACAGCCTGTCTTTGGCTTTTTTATTTGTACCTCGTACATTTTTCTATTTGAGTCATGTCAGAAGGGTTATGAGGCAAAGCATTTTGGTTCTGAAAAATCAGTGAAGACTTGTTACTATTTCATATTTCTATCAAAAGAATTAAGCACATTTCTTGTTCCTGTTCTTTCCCATGTGCTGTGCAAACATTTTTGTATCCCTGAATTACTGGATTATGCTGAGTATTAGTTCATTGTAATTGAGGGGACAGGAAGTAGATTTTAAGAGTTTCCTATTCTGGCCCTGTGGCCCTGTTACCCATGAAGAATGTTATCACCTGCCTCTATTGAGTTGCCATTTTCCATCTTCCCCCACCTGTTTGTAACCTCCCTGCCTTTTTTGTTTAGTGCTCCCTTTCCAATCCCTTGCTGTGTCAAGTGGGTAAAGGAGAAGTATAGTGGGTATGGTAATTGGCTTCTGTTTTCTTTGTTTTATTTGTTGACATTCTTAGTGGTTGTTTTCAGATCAATCAGTGGTAGAGTTGATAAAGAAAAACTTACTAACAATCTTCCTAAAAGCTTTGTCCCAGTCCTGACTGGGTGCCTTAAACTGGTGGATCTGTTAGTGCCTAGAATTACTGTGGCTTTTCTAAAGCCTTTACTGTACAAGAGGCATTAAAGACACTACATAAAGGTCATTGTATTTACAGTTGCTTTTTTTAAATCAGATCCCAAACATTAACACTAACTTCAAACTACTAAAATAGCCTGTGTGTTGGGTTTTTTGTTCCTAATAGCTCTCAGTAAACCTGCAGCTCAGTTCTGCTCTCAGCTAATCCTTCATCCAGGAAAGGAGTTAGCAACATAGCATGATGTAACTAAATTTAAAGTCTGACCAAGTCAATGTGCACTCTGATCTTTGCTGTGCAGGGGATAAAAAGACAAAGCATCTTTTTGATTCTGTAGATGGTTCAGTCTTACCTGATCTATCAATAAGAATTAATTTTGTTTCTTTAAATTTTACCTTTCTCTCCCTTTTTTTTTTCGGGGGGCAGGGAGTGGTGGCATGGTGGTGGTGTTTGTTTTTTGAGAGAACATTCTTATTTCTGCATGGTGGCATAGAGAAGAAAAGAATGTAGTACAGACTGAGATAGCACTTGACAAGGCTGAAGCACTGCTCGTATTCCCTTGGAAATGCTTGAGATTCCTGCAGTTCTTCTCTTTGTAGATTAGATGATACAACTGTGACATAAAATTTGAATCTGCCAAGGCCTCATGTCACAGGATCTTGATTCCACAAGTTTGATACTTATTCCCTAACATTAAGTATTAATTGTCCCAAAATCAGGATAAATCAGTAGTTATTGTGAATTGTGCTGCGAGGTGTTAGAGAGGGACCAAGGGGGTTGTCTTGCAAATACTTTTATTCACCTCTTACGCTGTAGCAAAAGAAAAAAAAGGTGGTTGAACTGTTCTCTTTTTCTCTTAACAAATTATTTTTTATAGCTCACTAGATTCTTCTTAAAATACATTTGACTTTACACTGGAAAACTTGGACACCATTTATTTTTCAGGGCCATATGCCAACAGTTCAGCTCTTAAAAAAGTATGACCTTATGCAGTTTGCTGAAGTAACAAAGTCTGTGAGGTATGATGCTTGTTTTTCTGCTTTGTGTTCAAAAAGTATTAAGTAAAAAGTGTTTCTTTGGGGTGATTGAGGAAGGCAGGGGAGACATTCCTACCAAGTCCTAGTTTCTTTTCTTATTAGGGTGCGACCTCACTTTTTCATTTCTTTGTCCTTGCAGTGAAGGAAATCTTCTCTTACTGAATGATGCACTGACAAAGCATGAGACCTTCTTTATTCGATGTGGAATCTTTCTTATCCTTGAGAAGCTGAAAATCATTACATACAGGAATCTCTTCAAGAAAGTGTAAGCCTAACAAAAGCTACGTTTTTGCAAAAGCAGATTTAATATTTTAAATTCACCTGGGACTGGGGTAAATTGTATATGCTCCTTAGATCTCTCTAAGAGAAAACTGACTTCTGTTAAGGTGAATTTATTGTAGAAAGGCCATTTTCCTAAGAAACAGCATTTTTAAGTGATTATTTCTCAATAGCACATTTTTCCTGTTGTTTCTTTCAGATATCTACTACTCAAAACTCATCAGCTCTCTCTAGATGCTTTTCTGATTGCTCTGAAGTTCATGCAAGTAGATGATGTTGATATTGATGAAGTCCAGTGTATTTTAGCAAACCTTATATATTTGGTAAGTGCTGACCAGTCATCATCTGGTGCTTCCAGATTTCCAACAGTGAATTCTCTACTATATAGAGAATGACAGTTTATGATGAAAAAACACATCAGTAAGCCCAGGTTTTCTTATGGTTTTTCTGAGGGACTTGTGCTCAAAGTGAAATGTTTTCATTTGCTCTGAGGACTTCCTACTTCTGCCTTTTTTGCAAGAATCAGTTAAAATTGAAGTTGAATTTCACATTACAAATTCAATACTGACATTTCTATATATGCAGAAACACTGGTTTAAAAATACAAACCTTTCAAGTGGCACCAAAAAGATTTGTTCTGCATTTGAAGTAGGAAACTCTTGGTCTTCTCTAATTAGACAAAAATAGAGCCAGATTTCTTTGGTTCCATTCCACATTTTGTCTTTTACTCTTAAGTGAATCTCAACTGCTTATGGATGGATAAAAGCTTGAAATCTAAATATTTGTAGTAAATCAGAAGTTTTGAAGCATCGTTGTAGTGTCAGGAAGAAAATGAATCACTTCTGTTTCTAAAACATTTGGTGTGGTCTAGGTCACTGGGAGATTTCTTTTAGTGTTATAACACTATGTCTGAAAAGGAAGTACTATGTCATTTAGTTTATTAGGTATGGAATTCTAATTGATTTAAATCCTCATTTTAAAGTGAACAAGAGTGAATTTAGAAACACTTGTGAAGAGCTCTGTCTCTTCAAGGCAGTGTAAGCAGACCCATAGGGGGCCCTGGCAAGAGGCTCTCAGTGTGACTGCACCCTTAGTACACAGACAGGGTGGTGGCTCCAACTTTCTGCTTACTCTCCAAGGTAACCTACTTATATAAACTGGACCCTCATGGATATTTAAGTACAGCAGTGCAGTGGTGAGTGAGCAGACACATCTTTGCTATGTTAGCTTGTAGGTGTTTGCTTGGGTTGTAGGGATTGTGTTACCAGCTCCAAGTACTGACACCGCCTTTTTCTCCTTCTGCCAGGGTCACATTAAAGGCTACATATCCCATCAGCATCAGAAGCTTGTGGTCAGCAAGCAGAACCCATTTCCTCCACTGTCAACAGTGTGTTGTTGAGTATTGCATCTTAGCCGTGCGAGTACTTTTCAGATACTCAGCTTGCCCAGTGGAACTGCTCCCAAGGACCCCAGGAACACTGTAAATGGCCTGGTTCATGTCCAGGACTGAAATACCAGGAACTGTTTGTGGCTACTTTCCCAGAATGGCCAGGGCTGCCAGTGTTACAAAGTGCATTGAAATGAAATGCTGACTTTTAAATGGTAGTTTCCACAGGCTTTCCAGATCATTCAAAGTATTTAATGAAGAAATAAAGCAAAGCATTCCAAATTCCTTCTGAACTATTCAAAAGCTTTTATAAAGTACTTCATGTTACTATTTCTGTGTTTATCCTTCAGAGAGAAGTATCAGCTTTTGTTACTTGTGTTAATCCGTTCTTCAGAGTGGAAGTAATGTTTTCTTACATGGTTTCCAACTCTTTTTTAAGTCTTAGTAATTCTGCTGGTATTAAATACTCTTCAAACTGTCTCAAAAAAAAAAAAAAAAAGAAGTGTTTGATACCAAAAGCTTTACTGTGTCAGTAATACTTAGGGGTCTGAGTAAATGTGGTAGGTGCCCACAGATGGCTTTGGGATTTTTTTTAATTCTAGTTGTGTTTTGTTTAATTTTTGTTATGATGAACAAAAACTCATGTAGCTAAATTATCCATGCTCTGTTTTATTTTGCTTCTGGGGAAAACACCACCACTGGATCCAGTATTTTAAGTGTTACTACCCTGGGGGTTGGTTTGTTTGTTTGGGGGGTGGTACAATATAACTTTATCCAGACTGATGAGATCATAGTTTTGGGGTTTTAAAATTATTTTTTAAATAAATAAAACATTTTTTTTTTCTTTGACAGGTGGGTTTTATTGTACCCTCTAACTGACATGGGCATCATTCATAAGGGAAAACATATATGAGGGGAAGCATTTTTTAGTGTGATGAAAAGGTCAAGTCCTACCTCAACATAGGCATTTAAAAGCTTGACATTCCCCATGTCTTTGTAAGTTATACTTGTATGGATCCTGAAATAAGAATATCAAATTGCTGAATCAAACCTGTCTATTAGCAACATTTAAACTCACAGAAAAATATTTGACATGTTTTAAGGTTTAGAATGAAGAGTTTTAGGAAATTTAAAGTTAAATCAGTTTTTAGTTCAATAACTAGGTTTACTGTATCATGACTTTCACAGTACTGTGTCAGCCGTAGGAGAGACCAACAGGCTTTTCTGTATAAACTGGAGTTAAATACATGTCATTGTGGCAACTTCCAACTGCAAATAGTAGTAGAGTCAAATGGGGATAGTGGCTACATCCATATGTTTCCTTGCAATCATTGATAGGGGCTTGGTGCTTGAGAGTTGGTTGTGTTTGTGTCTTACTTTATTTTTTGTTTAACCCATATCATATACCTTGCAGTGTTGGTGAAAAGCAGTGTTTCCCAGTCAGTGTCTTCCGGCGGCCAGGATCCCAGGATCCCAGTCAGAAACCATGTGCCCTTGTACTCAGTAACCAAAAAGCTTCCTCCAGCCAGGCGCTTGTCTACAGCCTCCTGGAGGTGCCCACAAAACTGCCTGTTGGTGAGGCTGGTGTTGAGGATCTGTTTGCAGTCCTCTGCAGGAAGGTATGAAACCTGCAGCTCTTCGACTTGAAGTTCATCACCTTCCATTCTCCAGCCACTGACTGTACCAGCCAGTTTTGGAATTAAAATGTGCTCTGCAAAGTCTCTCTCAGGGGTGCACACAGGAAGGTGGTAGTTGTCACACTCAACACGCTCTTGAAGCTGTAGTAATGCAATGTTGTTCTCACCAGTGTCTTCATCGTACCTGATGTGTATGTGCTTCTCACTAACTTGCATTATCTTCCCAGTTCCACTTGTTCTGTTAGGCCCTGTGGAACAATGACATTTCTCTGCTCTTAGGAATAGTTCATTAGACACCTGAAAGCTGCATGCAAGCTGCCTGGTCGTGCTGAGAAACATGTACAGCAGAGGAGCTAAAGGCACGCTTCCTTGAAACCTCTGTAAACCTTACCCCAGCAGTAAGGATAAATACCCAGCCTCCAGTCAACCCACCATGTTTAGCTGATGTCTCAGCACTCTGTGGTGCTGAGTTCTGAACTGTGCTCAAGAGGCACTTGTCTCTTCTTGCCTTAAAAAAGGGAATGTGGGGTAGCTGTAGTTCTAATCAGATACTTGACTGAGGTGCTTAAATGAAATGACAGCATATTTGTTTCCTTTAAAAATATTTTTATGCAGCAAGAAGTTTAGTAAGCTTTTTTAAAATTTAGTTTGTCAATATTGAAATATGCTGCAGCAAGGAAAAATGTGTTGGATCACCTACCAGCACCAACTCTGATTTGAAAATGGCTGTAGAGAAGGGCACACTCTGCTGTGGTCAACACGAAGTTACTTTTTAGCAACACTCCTCCACAGAAGCCTTTCCCTTCTGAGTTCAGCAGCAGTGCCTAAGAAAATGCAAAAAGACAATAGATAGCACTGTCCATGTGAGGGTAAGTGATGGGTTTCGTTAATTGCTAGGAATACCTGCCAAGGAAATCGCTCATCACTTTTCTTTCTGGTTTCACTTATAAGGTTGTCACTGTCTTGAAGTCTGCCGCATGCACATGCATCTACCAAATGAATTAAAAAAAAAAGTCAAAACTTCATGCTGTATCATTTCAAGATACCTGCAAATGCCTTACTGTTTCACCTAGACTTTTGGTTTCTGGTTTTGCACAAAGGAAAAGGAGAATGACAATTTCTCAGCTGGTGAAAATTGGAGTAATTTGTTTGGCAATTATAGTCATAATTAGCAACGCGCTGAACATTTTGGGTCACTGTGTTAGGCTTGTAGTGACCAGGTTTCACTGTGCCTGTCACTAATAAAATGAGGCTTCTTCCAACCAACCATTAGCACAGCTTGCTTTTTCACCTTTGTATCCTGTATTCAAATTGTGTCAAATACCTGATAGCTGTGGCCCAGTCTGGACAAGGTAAATCTTGGGTTTTCTTTGTTACAGCTGTCACTCTAGAGATGTGCATGCCTTTCTGGTTAAAACAACACACATGCTTTTCGATTGGCTCACCCAGTTATCTGCATTTGTCACACTTCCACTTGGTTTGGATCACACACACTGGATTCTGTTCAGGTGAAGCTAAACCACAGGACACCTTCCAGGTGCACACATGACATGTTCTCACAGCTGACTTGTGCTTAGTCCACAGGACTGAACGAAGCCAGTTTGATGGAAAGCCCACCTGAAGTGTGCACTGAGTGTGGACATTAGTCCTTCACAATCAAAAGCATGGCTCTACAGCTGAATTCTCATTTGGCTGCCTCACTTGTGCTAATACAGACACAAGTCTAAGTATACTTCTGTGGTTTTAGTAGATCTGCTTTGTAAGGGGATGAAATTGAATGAGATACCTAAAATGAGACTGAAGAAATTAAAAGGGTTACTGTTTGAAGCTAATTAATATGGCAGCAAATGTTTCCCTTCATTTATCAGACCATTGGTCACCTGATGGGAATCAACTGAATCTCATTCCCGAGCAAACAGGTGTTCAGTAGAATTGCTCTTCACCAACCACAGGAGTGGAATACCTGGTCCAATGAGTGATATATAGGGTGGTGCAAGTTCTCTCTACTGATTCATATTTAAATGTTCTGATCAAATAGCCCTTCTTTTACCATTACTTTGGCATCTTGGGTGGTGGTCCCTAGATTCCTTTTTCTACCCAGTAGTACTACTTTAGGCTCGAAGCAGGCTGATCACATCTGTTAGATGGTGGCCTGCCCACCCCAGCCCTGAGCAGGTGCCTCCTGTACCTCCATGCTGACACCTACCTAATGCGATGCACTGTTTTTTATCCTTCCCAAGCTCATAGCCATCAGCACAGGAGCAGCGGTAGGAATTACGTCCTGGATAGCAGAAGTGGTCACATCCTACCTTTGCTTGGTGGTGACATTCATTTTTAGCTAAACAGAACAAGCAGAGGAAAAACATGGAGTATTCTTTCATTGCTCGAGTCCTCTATGTTTTATTTTTTATTCACTTTGTGTAGAGGTGGGTAGGGACACTGACTCCCAGCACTAGCACTGGGATTTTTTTCCCTTGTTAAGCAGAAATTGGAGAGAGCTGAGTCTCTGTAGCATTCACAGACTCATTGCAAACTGTGCTCCCCACTGCATCTCCTTGCACCAGACATTGCACCTCTGAGTTCTGGGGAGCATTGGCCATGGGTCAAGCTGGGCCTTCCATGTGAACTCATGGAAGGATGCCGCAGGTTTTTAAACAAAACACCAAGTATCTGCAGTGAAGGGAACTGTTGCACATGTTATGAAGACAAGTATTGCTTGAGGAACAAGTTAGCTAAGGTTTCTGGTTTTGAGAAAGAACAAACCCGTAGCTCTCATTTTGCACACTTGTTTAAATTATCAGCTACCAAAGATAAGAAAAAAAGAAGGGTAGTATGAACTTTGAAACATGCTCAACTTTCCATAGCTGTGCAAACACTAAAATCTTTAGCACAAAGCAACAGCTAATTGATCTAGCTCATAGCAGCAAAAAATATTGTGTAACATGGCTGCCTAAGGCTCATACTGAGATGATTTAGTTCCCAGCACTGGTCCAAGCTGTGTCTCCTTCTGTGCTCCCCCAGAAGCTGGTTACAGTCACACCCTTTATACAGAAAATGACCCTGCCTTGCTGCAGCCAGGGCGTCTCCCACCCCAGGGGATCTCTGAACCAGCAGAAATACTGATGTAAGGGCTGGAAAGTGGATCATGGCAGATATAAAAATGTAATATCTGGCCCAGGGTTTCCCTGTGCCAGAAAGCATCTGCTTTACTTTATGCTTTTTACTTCCACTGGAAATGGTTTGTTTTCTGGAGTCCTTGTGTCCTGAGAGACTGTCTAGTGGGTGTGTGTGGCCTCAGAAGCACCACCCTGGCACAGCAGCCTTGGTCCTTCAGGGCACACACCTGGGACCACAGCAGGAAAAGCAGCGCAGGTGGCAGTGGCAGGGCTGGCTTTGGGGTGTACCCATGAGGTGGTTTGGTTTCAGCCCTTGTGCTGCATCCCCGGAGAAGGGAGGCTCAGGAACGGCCTGCAGAACCTCAGGATGCCATAATGTTATGTAGACAGGCAGCACACATTCCCCCTGCTCTGCCCAGAACCGTGTTTTAACCAAAGCCATGGTAAGTGGCATCACGGGGGAACTGCGTTTCGCAGGGACACCCTGTGACAGGAGGAGACGGGGCTTCTCAGCAGGAGGGCAATGCCTTACCGAAAGCACAGTTCTCTCCCTCGTAGCCCTCGGCACAGGTGCAGGTGTAGCCCCGGATGCTGTCCTCGCACACACCGTTGTGCTGGCAGGGGCTTGAGGAGCACCTCCTGCCACCTGAGGAAAGGGAGAGGGAGGGGTCACCACCATCACTGATCCCAAATTACACAGCCCCCTTCCCGGCACACGAGCTGTTCAGAGAAGGGTTGTGAGAGCAGTTTGGAAGGAAATGGGCTAAGTGTCACTGAACTGCTCCTCAGGGGTAATTTTAGCTCAAGTCTGCTTCCAGAGGCACTGTCAGAGGGGCTGGGAGCTGCCCAGAGGCAGAGCCTGCCTCTGGAGGATGGATGCTCTGATTCAGAAAAAAAGACTGAGGTACAGTTCATGCTTTGTTACAAATGTAGTATGAGAACTGGTGTTTTAGGTCCCCCATGTTAGATTGATATGCACTAGATAGAAAAAGCTGGCATCAAAATTATAGAGCAAGTGTACAGCAAGCAACATCAAAATAGGAAGAAATATAACTTTTACATATCTGCACAATTATCATGCAGCAGCTCAGACTCTAGCAAGCCTAATCTTTCTGATACAGATTGAAAGGAGAAGGTGTCCTCAATATGAGTGAAGCACCAGGCAGAGCTGCCAGTTTCCCTTCAAGCTGCCCACAGGAATGATTCCTAAGCAGTTTGAAAACATGCTCAAAGTGACAACTACTTCTTATAGACATATCAGTAAGCAAGCCAGAAGAGCCTAACCTGGGACATGTTGTCCAGTCTTTCTGAAAATTAACACCTTGTCAGAGAGGTTAACTCAGCAAGTTGCCCTAGCTGATTTTGAGGATGGAAAAGTGAAGACTCTGCCAGCTACTGGGAAAAAACCACCAATCACTATCTGCTTAGCCTATGGGCACACATATCTCTGAGTGTTAAATGTACTAAAATACTGGTTGAAAGAATTACCACCTTCAACCCATCTGCAGTCAGACACCACCAGCATATCCAAGCACACTGTAGGCCTCCAGGGAGGGGTTTTGGGTGATTTAGGAGAATTTCACCTACACAGCTGAGCAGGCAGAACTGAGGAGCAGGAGCTAGGGAGGGGTTACCTCTGCAGACTGAAGCAGTTAGATGAATTCAAGCCTCTGAAATGCATGCTGGGAAGAAAATAAATCCAGCACCTAGTTTTAATAAAGGAGGAAAGAGAAGATTCAAGGAAATAGAGAGAACTTTGCCTGATTTCTGTTACTGGGAAGCTATGATTAAACTGTAAGCACCTAGCATATAAAAAGGTGGCAAGTAAAAACCAACTTACGTTTTTCAAGACCAAATAATTCAAACCATTTAAATCTAATCATATTCTAGGATAAGGGACCTAGGGGGAATCAGTGAACATCACAGAATAGAAATGTCTCCAATGACATTGTTATTAAGTGAGCAGACTGCTCTAAGGCATACACAAAACTTTTGGAAAGTGATGTTTAAAGAGAGATTGTCAATGGCTAAGCTTAGACTGTTCATAAAAGAGGGTAGGGGACAAGGGTGACCTCAGGAAAAGGGCCCTGACAGCAGGCATCCAGCAAGATGCCACTGCATCAGATTTGACTTGAATGGACAAAGGTGGAGCAGTACAAAACAGAGCTGGTGGGTGCTCAGCCTTTCTGCTCAGCCCTCTTTTATTCACAATGCAGATTTATCCACTGCACCCTGGACTTTCAGGGGAAAACAACATGGATACCAGAGGTCCATAAAATGAGATTATTGGGAGACAGGATGAAAAAATGTGTTTGTTTAGTGAGGAGGAAAGAAGCCACTTTTCAAAGGCAATACTCTTCAAAATGTTAGAGAAAACATTGCAGAAAAGGAAACACACACTGCTGTTGCTTAGGAAGGAGACAGAGCATATGGCTTTTAATTACAGCAAGAAAGCTGCCCCTGGGGCTGAAGTCAGTAATGTGTCCTGAGTGTGGCTAAGCTTGTTTGCAGGGACCATTCTGAACTGGTTGCCCTTCTCTCTTCCTAGACTAGAGAGGAAGCCTGCATGACATGCTTAGTACAAATATCCAATGACTCAAATTAGAAATTAATCCCACCCTCACAGAAGTAATAAAATGCCAGATATTTAGCATCATTCTTCATAACATTTATAGCACTGATGCTATAAATTCTTCTATGCAATGGTTCCCAGGACTCAGTGATTTACTGGCTTGTGCAGAAGATTATTACTGAATGCTAGTTTTGCCACCTCCTCATCCACTCTTTAAATCTAAGATTAGAAATTAATAATAGCTAAGTTAAAAACAAGAGAAAAACTTGGGATGAAGAAAAAAGGGAAGGAATAGGGCATAGTCACCTCAAGCTGGTGCCACAGGCCCCTTGTTCAGGTGGTGTTCTGTTACATCAGGCCCTTAGTTTCTACAGATTTGTTTCTCACCTTGGCACCTGACAGGGAATAATGCAATCCCAGTATGCAGAGTTTGTAGACAGCTCAGCAGATTTTAATATCTATTTATCTTGCTCAGGTTTAAGTGCTAATTCTGTATTTGGGGGATTTTGCTGGTAAAACTGTGCTGCTGTGTTGTATCAGCAAAACATGCTTTCTCATATCCCAGGCTGTTTCAGAACAGCTTTAGATTCAGGGAAAGAAGTAGCCTATTTACTATGATAACCTTTGCTCTCTTTCTACTTTTATTGTTTTTGCAGCTGTAAATGGTTTTTTCCCTGTATATTAATTTTTAAAAATCATTTCACATCAAGAATTTTCTGCTTTACTACAGACATGATAGAGACTGATTGTTTCTCATAGAACAAACTCTTAGAAAACCAGTGTTAGACTGAATCATGATGTTCATAGTGTGACAGTATTATGTAGGAGAGATATCAAGAAGCCAACTTACCATAGTAGATATCCCAAAACATTTTCTGGGTAAAAAAAAAAAGAAAAGGAAATTAGATTTTAATTCTCAAGTAATGTAATATGTCATAAATATTTTGCTAAACCAAAGAACATGTTATGAGAGAATATATACAATGGCTTAATGTTTACAAAGTTGCACAACTATAATTTCTGCCCTGCTAGCAAAATACGCCTGAGAAGGGAAAGGCTTTGCCTACTGCTTACTTTATTGTTTCTTAAGAAGCTGTAAAGGAAAAGAAACACTTCACAGGCCAGAGAGGAACAGCTGGATCTTTTAGCATGCGGCTTCCTGAACAAACTGTCTGGTTATTGTCTCTCTGACGTGCAGCAGCCTGGGAAGCGGCCCCATCCTGACCCATCCCATTTGGCCCCCGGCAGGTGCTGCTGGAGGCAGAGCAGAGCTGTGGGGCACCACCGCTGCTCACCACCACCCTGCGTGCTGTGCCCTGCATTTCCCTGTGTGCTGCAGCTGACCCTGAAGCTGCTTTCCCCGAAGTGAGCCCTCTGCCCACCACCTCCCTTCTCCTGTTTCCTCTGCTTTCCCTGCAAACAGAACTCTGTCCAGATTCCCATTAAAGAGCCCAGCATCCTCTGTATATGTCCAGAGAGCCCCTGGTGCAAAGAATTTGCAGCTACTCACCAAATCAGCCTCTTTCTATAAGTCCCACTAGTTGCTGGTGCATTGATTCCCTCTGTCCCAGTCATAAAATCACAGAATGGTTTGGGTTGGAAGGGACCTTAAAAATCATCTAGTTCCAATCTCCTGCTGTGGGCATGGACGCCTTCCACTAGACCAAGTTGCTCAAAGGCCCATCCAACCTGTCTTTGAACACTGCCAGGGATGGGCATCCACAGCTTCTCTGGACAACCTGTTCCAGTACCTCACACAACTCTAACCCCTCTCATTTATTCCCCATGCTGTATACATTTGCATAGAGGCATTTGAGTTGGGCCCTGATGAAGCTAATTTACTGTCTGGAGTGGCTGGAATCCCTTTGTGCTGCCCTCCAAGTGCTCTTCTGCTGACCAACACCCCTTTGCCCCTCCTGGACCCTAAGGGATGCTGAAGCTGTATTTCTGTGTGTGGTCAGGATGGAATAACAGCCACGTGATTTACTAATGTAAGGAGCATGACACATCATTTTCAGGAGAGGACTTGAAAAATATCAGAGCAGACATCCTCATTTCCATTATGACCATGGAAGACACCTGCTTGCTACTTGCTGAGATGGCAAATGCAAAGATTTCACATGGAGTGAAACCCAAACAAATGAAGCAGTTTTGTGTTCCATAAGTAAAGGATTGTAGCAGCAGTTTTTATTGTGCATGCAGGGAAACAAAATACTTACAAGCATTTCATCATTTTCAAATACTTCTCTTGCTTCTTCATGTGTACATCTCTCTTCTAAACATTCTCTTTCCAAGCTGCCTTGAAGGACCTCCTCCAGAAGTAGGGAACTGGCACGTCTCTGTCTCTTGATGACACTGTTTGCATCATCAGCTGATATAAATACTGGAACATTGTATGACAAAACACTAACGTAAGTACCCAGATTAATTTCCTTATATACTTTTACCTTCTTTTTTAAGATAAATAATTTTGGTTGATTTGGAGTTTCAGCCACATAAAACTTACATACTTAAAGAGCTCTACTGTCTTAGCCCAAATTCAGCTGAGGAGTTCACTTTTTACTTCTGGGGAATGCTTGACACGCTCCCAAGCAGGGGGAATTTGAAGCCCTTCCTGGCACATTTTGCTGCATGGGACACACAGAGCAGAGGGTAGTGGCACAGCCAGGGAAAGGGGGAGAACATTACTATAAAAGGCAGAAGTCATTTTATGAGACTGCATAGGGGTTTCAGACTCATTGGTAGAAGTGAGTATTAGTTGTATTAAGTTATGATGGTGGATCCAAACTGATGCTCTTCAGGCTTAGTTCATGGCAATTTTTTTTTTTTTTTTTGCTGAGAAGCAACTTGAAGACATGGCTGAGTCCCCAGTCAATTCTCTCTTAAGGAGAGTAAATAAAAACTACCCCTCAGCAATACTCATAGTTAAGAGGGTTATATTCCATACCACTGTTTACATGGAAGACACTTGAATGTTTCGGATTTGAGTAAAGAGGAAGAGAGACCAGAGACACCAGAGTTAACAGATCTTAAAACTCCTCTTTGCAAATGATACCTTCATCAAAAACTGCCTGCCAGCTGAGGAGCTGGTGGCACCCTGGAGCCTTGTCTTCCACATGAAGCAATGTGTGACTATGTGTGTCAGCACGTGTTTGTCTGTTCTTCTGTGCTTGGAAAGTAAATGTTTTGGGGCAGGAAACATTCAGGGTTTTTTTCTCTTTTATACAGAGTTTGGGGACCCAACACTGCTGGTTGAAGTAATCAATAATCACAGAACTGGAAAAAGTGAGAACAATAGCAAAATTACTCTGAAACTGGGTACAGATATTTAGTTATCTTTTTGAAGGATATCCCATAAGCAACTGACTTGCACATGATATTAGAAAAAGAAAAGCTTCATGACTCTGTTCTGCATTTTAAATGTTATCTGACCCCCAGCACATATTTCTGCTGTGCAGTGGTTCTGCCACATCCAGCACAGCTGGCAGTGAACTTCTGCTGCAGGGTGTTTAGACTTTCGTAAGAGATCACCATCTGTTTCTTCCTTGCCTTGCTCCTCCTAATTTTTGACAAACTGTGGAAGATTAATACAGAAACATAATTTTCTTCAAGCTATAACAAGCATGCATATATTTATAAGACTCTCTTATTTTTGTTTCAGTGGCAACTAGAAATATAAAACAAAATTCTCTTTAATATCTGAGACACTCCAAAAATTTTAAAGAAAGACAAAATATTACCCTGGCATAAATGATGATACTTCAAAACTACATTGCCCCATTAGCCTATAGCAGTTTTCACTTAACTGCATGAAATAAACAGCAGAAATGTAAAGAAAATGTTGAATGGACTGTCTTTATTAATTTCACTCTGTGCTACAAAGTAGACTTTATACAAGGTACAAAATTACTGGTGTTTTTCAAAAAGCAGCAGCACAAATCAGAATTAAAGGCGCAACAAAACAAAAGGCATACCTGCCTGCTCTGTCTGAAGGAAAAGGGCAGAGAGAAGGAAGAATATTATCCAAGAGCACCTTGCCATTGTTACCCTCTGAGCCTAATGGTGCCTGCCTGCATTCCTGCAGCTCTTGTGGGAAATGGCTACAGGAGAGATGTTGAAGCTCAAAGTCCAGCTGCTCATGAGAAAACAAAACCTCTAAGGGCAAATCCTGGTTGCAATGTCAACACATGGGGGAAAAACCCAAAAAACAAACCCAAACCAAACCAAAAAATCAACGCCCAGCTCAGAAGTGAACAGTGCCCCTTCTCTCTGTGCCCTGGCTGTCTGTGGGGCCCTTTGCCAGTGCCACTGAGAGCTGCTCCAAGATTTGGGTGTTCCTCCCATGCCCCAGCATTCACTTACCGTAACACAGCATGGATGTAGATGAACAGCACAAACATTTCTTTGTACCAAATCAAAGCACAGGCTGGACAATAATCTCAGGGACCAATTATATGACGTGGCCCTTTTGTACATTGTCCCCATAAAACATTTACCAAGACTTAGCTGCAATGGGAAAATCCCACTAGGCTTTTGGAGCAACCAAGCCCACAAACATGATTTTCCCCCCAGGGATGCATCTGAATGGGAATTTTTCTTTTTCACTCTTAGGTTTATAATGCCCAGCCATGAAGGAGAGCATGGAAAGCTTTTTCTGACATCAGGATTCCAGTCACACAGAGATGCACAGACAGACAGTGTCCATGAAAGAAGTGTAGGTATGGAAAGGACAGAAACACTCCCTGGGATGCTGAACTATGCACCCTGTTGGGTGCAGGGGTGACCCTGCTTCCCAGCCTTGGACAAGAGGAAGGATAAACCCCACAGCATGCAATGGCAGTGTTGCTGCAGGGTTCCCAGAACAGGCTGGCTACTGGGAAGAGCAGGAAACCATTTCTACACTCAGAGCAACGACCAGTGAGAGGAAGGGTGGTTTTTTATTTAATCTGAGTTACGTACCGAGACCATTCTGTTTTCATATCCCAAATTCCCTGCTGTTATTTGAGTCTGCAGCTCTTTAAACAAAGTATGATTGACCTGAACATCCATGGGTAAATCCACAAATAAAACTTCACTTCCCATCAATTGCACCTTTGAAAACAAGCTTCAGTGAGTATTGAGGCCAATGAGGGAAATGAACCACATCCCTCACCAAGGCCAGTCCCTACTAACACAGGGCTGATGTTACAGCTCACATCACTGGCCCAATTATCTGCAGCAAATAATCAACCTGCACTTCAACACTCCATTGTGGGAGGGTTTTCTTGCACTTTCTGCAGGGCTGTTGCTCCAGAAGTTCACTTGGAGTTAAAAACCCTTCTAATACTAAGCTTAATTTTATTCATAGCCAGTTCATGACCTTACATATTTGTTTTGCCCTCCTTGATATTTCTGCAGAACTAATTAAGACAGCCTCTCATCCTCTGGTTAATTGTGTCCAACATTCCTTAGTAAATGAGCTCTCCATTCTCTCCTCAGTCCCCTGAGGCCACCAAGCCCCATTGTACCTCTCCCAGAGCTTTCTTGGCTAGGAAAGGGAGAGCTGTTGGCTGTGGTCACATTTGGTGGGTGCTGGGGGCTCAGACAGCACTCCTGTGCCCTGGAGTCACTGTGGAGGCT
This sequence comes from Cettia cetti, assembly GCA_013401135.1. Classification (NCBI taxonomy): domain Eukaryota; kingdom Metazoa; phylum Chordata; class Aves; order Passeriformes; family Sylviidae; genus Cettia; species Cettia cetti. The sequence goes on along the minus strand of VZUI01037605.1, from coordinate 10,524 downwards.
CACCTCACCTCCCCTGCCTTGCATGACAGTGGCTGTGTTGCTTTTCCACATTTCTCTGGCTGTCCATCCCCATGGGAGCACCTGCCAGTGAGGCTGCTGCTGTAGTGGCCTGGGTCTATTTGCCTTTACCTTCTTGTGATAATGAATCATCCCACACACACACAGCACAGCCAGTCTGGCTCCCTTTGGCATGAAAAATATGTCACCACTTGATGTCAGCACAGGACTTTGCACAACCCAGCATGAAAACGTGGATCCACAGATTATTTTTCTTTTTTTAAAAGAAACTCTTTACACTTCACAAACCTAAACCCATGTCAACTAAGGAACTCTTGTAGGTATAAGTTTGTCATTCAAATTGATTTAATATTAATAACACAGAGCTTCAGGAGCTGTATGCTCACAAGATCTTAGTTTACATGGTCATTTTTCCTCTTACTGTGGGATCTGTTTTGCAAAAGATATCCCTTGACTGAGCAGCTGTGTCCTTGGAAATGGGACACAGTGTACTCAGTACGTATGGTACCGATTTTTTCGTATCGACATCAATGCAACAGGCTTACATTTTAACTTTCATATTACTATGGTGAACTTCATAAACAGAGGATTTTAGCAGGGCAGTCCTTTCCTCATGTGTTTCTTTATAAAGAGTTACTGGGATTTCTTTTTCCCTTCCTTTAATTACCACAGTGAGCATATGGTGATGTGCTTCATTATGGAGTCCTGCACCCTATTTCCTGCAGCCCTGTTTAGGGATTGCCTTCCTCTTGGAGGGTTGCTCATTCCAGGATGAAGCCTCAGGCAGTGTCAGACACAAAATTAGCAGTTCCTCAGCATGGAGTAGCTGAGGGAGTTAGTCCTGCTTTAGCAACTGGTTCACACCAGTTGTTGTTGCCCAGCGCAGCAACCCAGGGGAAGCGGGTTTGCAGACATGCTGCCCAGACAGTGATGGGGCAGTGATGGGGACATGTCAATGTCACCCATCTCATGCTATGGGTTGGCCGTCAGCCCTGCTGCAGCATGATGTCCCAAGGGCAGCTGTCCTGAGTAACACATCACATGCTTTTTTGGAAATGCATACCTCAGCTAGTGAGCTGCTTAGTGAAGTTAAAATGGGTACTGATTCCACCTAAACACCTGGATTGAGATCAGCCAGGTCTGTTCACCACCTGCAGGAAAAAAAAAAAAAAAAAAAAAGAAGCTTTTCTTGCCAAATCCAAAGTGCATCAGCATTTATAATTGCAGGAGGAACTTGGCTGTTTCAAAAGAACATCAGCACTCTCTTTGTGTTTTGGTGACAGACTGCAGGAAACCTTGGGGGAGCGAACAGGGGAAAGAATGTAACCCCAGGGAGCTCTGATTTTCTCCTTTGGGTGCTGCACTCACAACAAGACTGTCAGCCTACCCCCAAGGATGTGCAAGAGTCCTGATGGCCTGGCAGTGAAAACAAAAGCCACCTTGGAACTCCTCTGACATTTGCAGAATCCCCAGAATCATTCAAGGCCAGGCTGGATGCAGCTTTCAGCAACCTGGTCTAGTGTTGTACGAGGTGATCTTTGAAAGTCCCCTCTAACCAAAGCCCTTCTATGATGCTGTGATCTCTGCAGATGCAAGCTCTTGCACTTTCTGTGCATATACTGTTAAAAATAGCAATTGTTGTTAATATTTCACCTATTAAAATGCATTATTTCTTTACTGCCACCTTCATGTTTCTTTGCCTTTTCCCTCAACTTATATATTAAAATTCTTTTCCCTACCAAAATTTCAGCCGAAGAAACTGGCTTTGGAAGAACCAGAAGATGGCAGAGCACATGCACAGAGAGCATCATTGTGCTTCACCTCCTAGTTACAGTTTCAGTGATGGATAAGGGGGATTGATAAAATGATGGATTTTTCTCTGAGATGAGGAATATCCCCTCATCCTGTGTGAGAAATGAAGCAAAATCACTTTGGAATCTGTGCCATTTCGATGAAGATTATTTTTTTTCCCTCCAACTTTGTCTGGTAACATCTCCCCATTGCCCTAACCTGGAGTTCAGGATAAAAATTATTAAGGATGGCCCTCAGAGAAACCTAAACAGTGGATTTTTCAGGCAAACTCCTGGAACACTGATGCAGTCTGAAGCTGACAATGAAGAGATAAGAAAGTATTTGGATTTTACCCAGAATTCAGAATTTTTAATGCAGTTTCCTGTTCCTCTGTCTTTCTGCTTGACTCTCGCCACTGAGGACATGGGGCAGCAGCCCTGCAGCTGTGTCCAGATGCTATAATTTAAATTGATCCTTTGACAAACCAGTCACTCCTTCTGCAATAGATTCAGCAGGAGGGAAGTCCTAACATGACCTCAGCAGCACCAGCGCAAAGACTGCACCCATCTTCCACCCACAGCCCTGACATTTGTAACTGGCTGGCTTTTGCCATCCACCTGGCTGCCAAGCCGTGGGACACATGGATTTTGTGGACTTGTGCAACTGTCACACTGCTGGACTGCTTTTGGAGATTGACTTCTGCATTTACAACAAGAAAAAACTCTATCCATATCGAAATAGGATGGCAAGAAAAGCTTATTCATATTTCAAAGTGCAGCTTCAGGATGACTCATGTTAAAACTCTATCCTGTCTGTGCAGACCCGAAGAGCATTGGGGCAGAGGACTGATGATGTGTGCCTGGCTATGTGCCTTGAGTGAGGATTGCAGTTCTCTGTGCAATTAAGCAGCTGTGGTAAGTGTCCCTGCAGACAGAATTTGTTCTTATCTGGTACTGAGTATCTGAGGAGGTTGATGATGGTGTTTCATGCCTAGCAATGCAAACAAACTGGGAGGTGAGGAAGGAGAAGCTCAGATGACTGATACTTCTGAATGCATGTTGAGCTCAAGACAGCAATCAAATCCCATCAGAGGTGTCTGTGCCCTCTGTAATTGATTATGAGTAAACCAGGAGTGCTGCAGAACTGGGACAAGTGACCATGGAGGGCTGGGTGGAAGGAGAGATGGATGGCAATGAGGGAATGGTTCAGCAACTGCCAGCCCTGTGTTATGGCCTCCCTGTAGTTCCTGAGACACATCCCAGTATGGCCCACTGTTCCATGTATCAGGCTGGTTTTCTTTATATTTAGGGCTGAACTGTAAACAGAGGTTTCATAGGAGGTCCTATGGGAATTCAAAAAGGGGTATATATCCTTTGGAGCAGTGATGTCAGGGAGTGATGTATGCAGCCATTAGGGGCTGAGCTTCTATCCATGGCTTGAACACCATGACTGTCATTCCTGAACCGAGTTCATTTAGCAGGCTGAAATTCAGGAAGTGTCAAAGGAAAATGGCAGGGAATTAATACAAGTGGGACACACTCCAGAGTGGGTTTTTTTAGGTTTTATAGGGAAACCAGTGATCATTGCAGAACAAAGCTGACTGCTGTATTCCTTTCAAACTGATCAACAAATTTTATTATAAAAATCATCCCTGATGAGTGACATTCACACTTGAAAACTGGATATGGTGAAGTTAGAGAATGAGAAAAATATTGCACATTTTATGCCACAATCCAATTTGTAACATCTTTCTTCTCTCCCAAAGTATATACTGATGCATGTTTGAAGTACAACACAGACTACTTCTTCTGTAGATGCTCAAATATCTCAAAATCTGCTTCACAATTTTTACATGCCACTGAACTGGCTGCAAAACAAATTATTTTTTCTCTGGATTGAAATAAGGCAGACAGAGGACATCAGGTTCAGATGATAAGAGAGTTAGGTTTTTATTATTCTTGAAATATTAGTTACCCTCACAGATTTATTTTTTTTTTTTCAGTTTTAAACTATTTAAATAGTACTTTATATAAATAATAACATATAACAGTATTGTAATTTGTAGGCTATGCTATGCATTCACTTTATGATAGCCAAAATCATTATATCAATAAAACTGGTGAAGAAAGTACCTCAGAAAGAAAGCGAGAAGCTATCAGAACAGCAATGATTTTGGTGACAGCAGCAAGCCTTTCCAATTTAAGGAACTTAATCTAATAACTCATTTCAGTTAGTGACATGCACAGTTAATTAGACTTTTCTGGATACTTGAGTGGTTTTTGCATTTTCTAGGGTTTTTTCCTGTATACATGTTTATACATCTAGAAAATCAGGTAGCTTTTTTCAGAGGCTTTTAAAATGCTGTCCAACTCTGATACTGTCTTGCTTTGATGTTATCCTAGTGCAACTTGTCTCTATAAAGCATGTACTGCCACGAAAACATTGAGGTAGTTCCAACTTTCATTGCAATGGGAGGTGGGCTCATCCACAAAGGCAAAGCCTCCAAAAAGCAAATCCTCATTATAACAACAAGAGCAGTAGAGTTCCTAAACCATTTGAAGAAATTTCATTATTATCTGGAACCAGCAAGCTCTTTGGAAAGTCCAAGCCCACCTTCTGAAAACCAGATATTAGCCCATGAATAAATAGATAGCATCCCTTAAAGGTAGAACAAAATGTCAGAATTTTAGCAACCATGTTAAAAAAGAGGAAAATATTACTTAGGAATCAGATCTGATGGCTAAGGCAACTTGATTTATCAAATGTCAAAGCCATTAATTTTTTTGTCAAAACACTTCTCACCCAGGGTAGGAAATTTAACAAGCTGGTGACTATCCCATATTTCTCATGTCCCACACCCTTCTCCTCAGCTGATGATACCAGTAACAAACCAAACACCATTTCTATTGGGTTCTGTGGGAGTTTCCTCCATCTTCTTGACAGATGTGTTTTCCATCTATCCTAACCAGCACAAAACACATTTTCTGTGACCAGGCTATGAAGGGTGAGTTTACAAATGTCCCTGTAGGGGACATAAAGGATTTGAAGCGCTTTCATTCTTTTGACTGGCCATGTGCATTAAAACATGCTCTCAAAGCCACCAAGAATTCCAATTAATTCATCAGAATGTATCCAGCAAAATCTTCTGGAAGGCATGCTGGGACAACATCCTCAGAAAACATGATAGATTTCTCCAGTTTGAGAAAGACTGTGCTGCCACTGCAAGTTTCTGTATCAAATTCAGCTTGGCCAATTATTTTTCCACTCTGTGCATTGGCTCTTGCCTCTCTTTGTCTACCATTCCTGTGTCAAATAATTAAAATTGTTGCTAATAAGACAATACCAACAAGTCTAAGGCATCTCAATAATAGAAGGGACCAAAGTTCCTTGCACTCTATATAGGCAATTTGCTGTACAAATAAAATTGACCAGTCCTGTATCCTGAAGCTGTAGCAATCCATACCCATTTTGAAGAGGCTTTAGAGGGCCAAAAAAATGCCAAGCAAGGAGAAAATCAGAACTTTCCAGTCAGAATAATGCTTTCAATTAAAACTTTGAAAAAATGTTTTGGCTTCCTTAGAGTATTCCTATGGCACTCATGATAGGCAAGCCTCAACATAGAATAATTTTGCCTTGTTTGTAGAGCAATACAGGCAGAATTAAGCAGAAAATAAATATTATCTTTTAAAACTTCAACATTCTGTATACAAAAATCTACAAAATTACATATATATTTGGTCTTCCTCAATTTGTATGAAGTCTCTTTGGGAATTAAATGCTCAGGCAGTTGGAGTTAAGGCAACTACAATTTTTGCTTTACTCTGTTAGGTTGATTAAAAATTTTATGATTCAGAACACCATTTTTCCGTGCCTAGAACTTGTGATAAACTACTTTTTAATAAACAACAATGGCAAATAATATATTTGAGGTTTCAGGTATGGAACTGTCCAGGACGAATATCTACAGGCTGTTGAAAGAGTTATTGCTAATATCTGAATGAGGCATCTGAAATTCTTCAGTGTTTGGCCAACACAGGAAGTTGCATAAAATTGTAATATTACACCAGTTTAACTACATCAGCTTAGCCTTACCTGCCCACATAACTCTCTAGTTTATATTTGTCTTCTAACATACATAAAATACACTAGGTCAAGCCAAGCTTAAAGAAACTGTCTATTCTATAAATTCGGCCATGTATTTCACTGTTAGTCAAGAGATAAAATGAGGCCGTGAGGAACAACAAGAGGGCAAGAAAAGCTCTGCTAGAATTCAGTGTCTCACATAAGGAGAATAAAATGTGGGACAGTTTCTTATTTTTGCAGTAAAAGGAAAATGAGGAGCACTTACCAACAATCCCATACCTGCAACCCACTTCTTCCCTAGGCTGCCCCTCTCAGCACTTGCTTGATGCTGAAGTGGAGACACAAGGTCATTCAGGGCTGGGGACCTGTGCAGAAGCACAGTACTCAGCAGAGTGAAATAACCCACCCAAAATGCTGACACCAGGGAAGCCTGGCCCTCCTGGGACCAGGGCTGGATGAGCACAATGAGGAGAAAACAGCAACCAGTCCAGGCTCCTTGCTTTCCATGGGGACATGCTGAGTGAATTCCAGCCTCCCTGGTGAATTCCAATTGGAGGTCTGTTCAAGACCTCAGTGGATTCCTCTTTTTCAGGATGGGCATCTGGATTTGCTGTGGTTCCTGTGACTTTCTGCCATCTAGTTCATGATTTCTGATCCTTAAGGGGGAACTGGACTGCAAAAGCAAAACCAAAATGCTTGATGTGTGGGTGGTACTGGGACTTTGAAGCATGTGTTACATGATGACAGCAAAGAGCCCTTGTCCATAATACTGAACATGCTCTGTGAATGCTCAGCTGATGTCACTAGCCTCCAGCTGAGCCCAGAAATACCTGATTTAAGCCAATATATAGCAAATGGAGTACTATGGTCTTCCATCTCTGTGCTGTCCCTGAGGTACCAAGCTGAGTGACATGCAAGGAACGTTGTAGAGCAGAAGGACAGACAGTTGCTGTTGAAAGCATTTTCTGTCACTGAAGTACCATTCAGCAGAGCTTGTTTGATGGAGCCCTTGGTATAAAGAATAGTTTTATGGTCAGGAAAGTACATCTAGTTTCTATTGCATCTTGGGTTGGTTTTCATCACAATTATTCAAACCTGCTGGAACACAGGTTTTTCAGTTAAAAGCAGCCTTTAGATTTATAGATAGATACTTACAGTGGAGGAAAATAGGTCATAGGGGAACAGGTCACTTTCAAGAAGTCAACCCTTCATGAAAACAAGAGAAAACTTGCTTAACATTCATTCCAAGGAAAACTCCTTGACAGCAGCCTTTTACAATCTAATTAGATAGCAGCTGTCCTCGTCAGGTTTGGCTCTGCTAGATTTTTCAAGATATTAACCAAAACTTTGCACTTGCAAAAAGATTGGAATGTCTGACAAATGAAAATAATTTTTATTTCTTTTAAAACTTACCCATTTTGAGCTAGTAGGCAAGTGGTTTCATAATTTTCAAAGTATTTAAAAGTTAAACATCTTCCATTATTGGTATAATTATTGTTATGTACCTGCTGTTAATAAATATTTTTGATTGGAAAATAGAGTATTCTATGCTTGGAATCATAAGCTCATGATAGTAATTTGGCATTAAATTACAAAGGGTAATATAATATGTATCAGACACAGAAGAATAGACGAAGACCAGTAATTGTTAATGTTCAATTTGAATGAAGACAAAACCAATGGAATTAAATTCAGTGTCAGTAGTTATTAATGTATGTAGGTTGTCACATGTTAACCATAAAACCTGTTGTTAGAAGAAAAGAGAAAGGTAGAATGAATTTCTTTCATATGCAGCTGGTATTTGAAGAGAAACAAGTGAAATATAACTCAGTCACATGATGTTACTACTACTGAAATGATAATGAGTCTTTGTGAACTGTATACTGTAAAGGTAGAAATTTCTTGGATTTCTACTTATTTGGATCTATAGACATTCATTCAGGCATTCAGCATGTCCCAGAGGCCTTGGAACTAGGCACCTACTTTCATCAATCAAAAATCTAACCTTTTGCTTTCTAACAAAATCCTCTATAGCATGAAAGGCCTATTTCAGTCTTTGGGAGAAGAGGAGTCTGAGCCCTGTTGTAATCACCAGTTTGTGATATGGTTTTCCTCCTGCTGGGACACGGATTTTTCCATCCCCTGAGAGAACACACCCCATTGCACAGAATACTTTCTTGAGCTATTTTTGCTGCCACACATCTCTCACCGTTGCATAATTTGATGTTACTTAAATTATGTCTTCTGACTAAGGTCTTACTAAATTTGTTATCAACAGCTCAAGCAAGCCATGTGAAAGGGCTGAACAAAAAACATTATTCTTTATGCTATAGTGGCACTGCAACACAGCAGCACTTCCTGAATGTGGTACAGATGTGATGTGTCCCATAGAATCAACTATACATGTGCTTTATACCTACAGAAACAAAGGTTTTGTCATTGTCCAGGCCATAGCCAGCAGCACAGGAACATATCATTCCCCCATCTTTAGTTTTTCAGAACTGCTTACAGTCTCAAATTGACCTTGCATCCCTTGGTATGCCTGCAAAGGAGGCAAATGTATAGGCAGGTTACAGGTTCATGATGACTTCATAAAAGTACAAACACCTTATAAAAGCTGGCTCACAAACACCCCATCACTTTAGGAAATACAGTACAAGTCCTGCAAAAAGCCTTAATAACAATAGTTGTATTATTATTTTAAAAATTGTAAGCTGTCAACATTCGGTAGGCTGCTATTATTCTACATTTTATGCTGTGTTTCCCAGCTGTAATTAACAGCTACCAGACCGCAGTTCAACCTGTACTTGCCAGAAAAGCCATTGTACTAAGGCAAAGATGAACATGGGTTCTTACCATGTAAGAGGCAAAAAATATCAACAACTAAATCATCAGTAACAAATGAGGTATTGGACTCTTGGTAGATCCTTGCAATATTCCTTTTCTGTCTGTATATGGCTCATGCTACCTTAGCTCAGTCCTGGTATTGCAAGATCGCAGGCTGAGTGAGAGAGCTTTTCCTGGCTCTAACAGTTCAAAAGCATGTAAACTGGTCCTGAAGATGTTGTCTAACCTGTTCCTACAGATTCATAATGAGATTCCACAGCTCACCCACACAGCTTAACACACTCCTTCATTATCCTTAGAATGTCTAAAAAGTGTTTCTTAACATCTAATCTGAATAGCCCTCAAAGAGATGGGATCCCATTACTTCTTGTCCTAGCTGTTCATCCTCATGAAAATGAAGTCTTGCTTTTATTACATATTTTGTAAATCTCTGTGGTTGTGTGTTGTGGGACCAAAGGTGAAATTTGGGTTTTGTGTTTACATAATTGCTTTCTATTTACATTGAACAGTGTTTCAGTTTCCCAAGACTGCCTGAATGCTCATCTCAACTTATGGTAGTCCTTCCAGTCTGGAATGAGGTAAAAAAGCAGTGAGAAAATGATCTTTTGTCTTGCATGTCACTGTGGAAAATACCTGTATCAGAGGCCTTTAGGCTCACCTGTGTGGAGATTTGCACTCCATATAACCTTTCAATCAAGTAGCACGGTTTCTTGACCAGATTTGCATCAAACTTACAGATGTTCCTCTTTCTGTTGCAATAAAAGTGTTTGATAAAATGATGTTAGAAGACTCCCTTAAAGAAGAGACCTGAGGTTTACTCCATCTTTGGCTGCCACCCAGCCTGTTATCCTGTCTTTGGGGAAAATTTATGTGATTTTTCCCTTGGAGAAATTTGATGTGATTTTTTCCTGAATAGTGCAGTTCAGCAGTTTCTTTCCTCCCTGTTGGCAAGTTATTTGGTACCTCGAGGTAGAAAGACTTTCTTCTCCATTGGGCATAGATTAACATTCATAATCTTTCTTCCATTGTTCAAATACTTAGATCAGCTCTTGATTTTCACATCATGTTTATCTTATGGTATTTACTCCTCAGCTTTTCTGGTTTTATGTCAGGATGTTTAGAGTTCTTTTTTACAGAGCTAGGAACTTTTACACTTGTTTTTAGAGGTAAGGTCATGAAAGATCTCACAGTTTTAATAAATTGTCCTGTACTTTCCTGACCTTGAGACAGTTTTGACATATGCCTTAAACACTTTGGGATTTTAGAAGTAGGCCCTCTTTTAAAAATACATTAATTTTATCCTTTTGTTCTTTTTCTTTACTTCATTAAAGAGCTCTGGAATTTTTACCAGTACTTTTATACAAGTTAAATTAAATCTTTGTTTTCTCAGCAACTTCTAGACTATATTGTAACATCAAATGCAGATAACTGCACAGAAAATTGCACTTTACATGTTTATATGAGATTTACTTTGAAACATTCTGGAGACTCACAGGGCACCCTCTGTGTCCCCTGAAGTACCTCTCCCATTTCATCTCTGAGATGTCAAAATCCTCCTCTAACTCATAGGTCTTGTAATAGTCATGATTCAGGCATTTGCTCAGTTGTGTCCAGTCAGAAACAACAGCAAAATTAAAACATAAGGCATGCATCATGCCCACAATATGATTCAGAAACTTCCTCTGAAGAGAAGATCTCAAGGAAGACGCTGTCTGGAAAGTTGCTTCCCATTGGACACTGAGCCTGCTGCAGTGTGTTTTCCTCCCATACTGTGGGATACCATAA
>VZUI01037604.1:0-61003 GCA_013401135.1 Cettia cetti | reverse complement strand
CCCGGCGGGCGGCGGCCCCAGCTCCGTAGGCAGCTCCAGCTCCGTAGGCGGCCCCGTTGCGCAACCGGCCGGGCCGGGGCTGCCGCCGCACGCCCGGGCGGGCCGGGCCGGGCCGGCGCCGTGGGTAGGGGCGGGCGGGGGTGCCCCGTGCTGATGGTGCCTTCTTGCCTGCCCCGCCAGTGCCGCAGCTGCTGTACGGAGGGAAGCTGGATTTCCTCGTCTTCGATTACCTCTCCGAGATCACCATGTCGCTGCTGACGGCCGCCAAGGCCCGGTCTCCCGTAAGTAAAGCCGGTGTTCGGCCCCAGCGTGCTGGGCTTGGCCGGGGCGGGTGAGCTCCGGTACTGTCCGACCTCCCGAACTCTCCTTCAGCGCAAATCGCGCCCGAAGCGTGTTTAAGACGTATCTGGTTCCGGGGACACGGTTCCTTAAGTCTGTTTTCTACTTGCATGTATTTCTTTGCATCTACTCAGTTTCATATAATGATAATGTTAATGTCATTTCCCATCGTATTACCCAAACATTTTGAGAGGTAGTTGTTCTTCCTTGTTTTCTGTGTTAACCAAGGAAAGGGGTTGGGATGACCTACCTATAAGAATGGTTACAGTTCTTAATTATTTCAGGTTTTAGGTTACACTCCGGATTTTGTCTCCACTGCCATGGCTCCCTATATAAAAGATATTCACAGGAAAGGTATGCTACTCCTTGCATGAGTTTGTATGTAAATTCAGTACACCTGCTGATGAAGGCCAGCTGACAGAGTTGGGGCTGTTCAGTTTGGAGAAGAGAAGGCTCTTACAGCACTTCCAGTACCTAAAGGAGGCTTGTAAGATAGCTGGACTTTTTACAAGGATGCTTAGTGATAGAAGAAGGGGGAATGGCCATCACCTGAGGTAGATTTAGATTGGATGCTAGGAAGAAATTCTTTACTGAGAGGGTGGCAAGGCACTGGAACAGGTTGTCGAGAGAGGTTGTGAATACTCCCATCTCTGGAAGTGTTCAAGGCCAGTATGAATGGAGACCTGAATAACCTTGCCTGTCTGTAGCAGGGAACTTTGGAACTAGGTGATCTCTAAGATACTTTTAATCCCTACCATTCTAGGATTCTATGAAAAATCCCATTGTACTTGATGAGAGGTACAGGTCTGATGGTGAAATTGGGTTGATTTAAGATATTTGTTATAATTCTAAATGTGTACATGTATTTCCATGTATGTCTTACTATCACTTTAATTTGTGAATGGCAGATTGTTTTACAGATCTTTTTTAAAATGTGAGATTTAGATGTTTTCAAGGTAATTTAAGTTTTTCAAAATTTCTACATAGTTCTACAATATGACTTTCCACTCACCCTGTTTTTGTTTACATTAGTAAAGCTAAAGTGTCTACTACTGTTCTGTTGGAGATGTTTGATGCTCTCTGTCTGCCTCATTATGTCACTTTCTGGTCACTTTCTCCTTCCATTCACAAAGGATAGATGGGAAGTGTCTAGCAGTTATTCTTCTCTGAACAATTTTCTATTGGCTTATTCTGATCTTTTCACAGCTTAAATGGGGTTCATATTTTGATATGGTTTTTGTATTTTGCTTGATTGAATGTCTGTTACCTTGCAAAGATGATACCTTGCTTGTGTGTCAGCACACCTTTTAAGGTACAGGTGATTGATTATTGATGCTGCTGAACTTCATTTGAAATTTTTTCTTTTTATAAGGTGTCCGTGTCATCAGTAATGCTGGTGGAATTAATCCACTTGCTTGTGCAGCTGCCCTTCAGGAGGTGGCAAAGAAAGCAGATGTTGATTTGAAAATAGCTGTTGTTGCTGGAGATGATCTGATGAGTGAGGTATTTAATTTTATTTTAACCCTTAGTAGCATGAGTCTGTATAGCATGAAGGTGCCATTTACTGTCCCATAGTAACTTTGTGTGTCTTTATGCAGTAGTCTTCTGCTATCAAAAGCATTGTTCTTCATTATCTTTTAGGTTTTTTTAAATGCATAAATATAATTCTTGGCACGTGTGGTGTTTGATATGCAGTAGGGGTGAACTTTATAAGCTTGTGGATCTTCTGTTTAGCTTTTTGAAGCAAAATGTGAACCTGCTGCAAGGTCTGCCTGCTCTTCAGGAGAAGCTATTACATGCTGTTACTTACTGGTTCTGTCTAAATTAGATAATCATGCATGTTAATTCTTTTGAATATGGTGTAGCTACCACAAATTCAAGTGTTTATCCCTTCTAGCTTTTTTAGTGGTTTACAGGCATTTCCTGATGTTCCTTTGTTTATAGATAGCTGGTTTTCTGGTTTTAAGTAATTAGTTTACAGCCGGTAAGGCAATGTTAAGTGAGAGGATTGAAGTTTCAATATTAAAAAAAATAAAAATTGAAAGATTAAATACATGGAAATTTTTTTGTACTTAAAGAGTTACACTTTATCTATGAAATCTGCAAAAAAATGTTGGCCATAACTGAAAAGCTACTGGGAAAAGAGTTTATACATAGTCATAGTTAAGAGAGAAGAGGTTTGCGCTGTGGTCAAATCTTTGCCTGTAACTTGGAAAATTATTTATCTGCATAGGATCTGTCACTCCTTGCATGCTCTTGAATGTGGAAGATCATCAAGTAAGATGTTTTATTTGGAAGTTATGTGTGGTGCTTGGACTTCTTTTAAGAAACTTTTGCCCTACTGAAATTACTGTCTGTGGGCCAGAATTTCATTACTGGTACAATAGTAAAGTGGTTGCTATTTGAGCTTGTTATGGACATGTCTGATCTGAACTGCATTATTTTCTATGCTGTAGTCAGTACATAACTTACAGGAACAAAAAAGATACAGCTTTTATGCTCTACAGATAACTTCTGCTGTTGATACGTGAAACACACTAAACATTACTTCTGGTTTGGAGGATTTCAGTCATTACATAGAATACCAAATTAGTTTCGAGTGGAAGTTTGGGGTTTTTTTTCCTGCACTACAGATCCCGCCAGTAAATCAGTATTTACAATTTACATTGACATTGTCTGTGGAGTCACTGTCCCCTCAATCCACTGGATTGCCAAACTGCCTAATTCATGGTCAAAACCACACCCTCCCCCACCCCACCTACTTTCCTGGAAACAGAACTTATTCTAAGTACTGTATGAAACTACAGGATTAGCCTTGTTTTCTGGCCATGACACTATAGCAGATGTGGCAGATAAATTTATGTTTGTAGGGTTTGATTTATTTAGTCCTACAGCAATTAAAGGCTGTTTAAAGCCTAGGAAATACACCAGTTCATTGTTGTTGGTCATGTATAAATGAACATTACATTCTTTAAAGACTGCCTTAAATTCTGCATGCTGGAAAACTGTGGTTGAAAGTGTATCCAAGGCTTTCAGCCATTCAACTGATTGGTATTATTAATAATTTAATAATTATACTTGGCTTAGAGTTGCTGTGGAGTGGATCTGTTGTTTGATACTAAGGAGAGGCTTACAGTAGAAACCTCAAAATACTCATAGCTGGGTGTTCTGCTTGTTTTCTAACAGAAAGAGAATTTAAAAGGAGCTGGTATCACCGATTTAGAGAGTGGCAAACAATTTCCAGAGAATATTCACAGCATGAATGTGTATCTTGGGTGAGTTATTTTAGCAAGTTATATTTATTATGAACAATTAAATTTAACACATCGAATACAGGAATTTCTTTTGCTTTGCAGTTAGAACCAGTTAGTATATGAGGTTCACCTTTGAATTATTTGGGCAACCATAAAAAAATTTCTTTGTGACTTGTAAATAGTTATAGCCTTGCATGTTATGACTCCTTAGCAGTACGCCCGTGTGTGAATCATCAGGTTTTAGTTGAAGCCAAAACAGTGTTGGTTCAATTACAACAATTGCAAATACGCTTTTTCAGTATGCTGAGTTCCAGAATGGAGTAGTAGTTTACTATGTTGTCACTAGAGAAGTGCAAGCAGGGAATTCAAGTACTGGGATGTAGTCAGAGTGCTGTAGGAGGGTCCATTGTGTTGTGCTGAACTCTGGGTCAGGCTTTGTACTGTAGAGATTTTGGATACTGGTTTTTCAGGATGGTCACTTGTTTCTGTAAATCTCTGAATGCAGGTGTTCTAGCCACCTCTTCGTGAAGTCACATTTTTGTTGTCACCATCCACTTCAGATGAATCAATGTTAATCAGGTCTAGTAAAGGGGAAGTACTGAGGAATGAGACAGTGGTCACATGTGTCTCTTCCAGTTGATGATCCTGGTGATCTTGTTCTTGCACAGTAGGGTTGAAGTTGGACAATATTGCAAGTTCTTAAATCACTTAGCTAATTGACCTGAAAGGTTTAAAATGGGAGGGCTAAGTCACCAGGCTTTACCATGAAGAATGTTCGTCTTTCTACACTCATCTACAAATTAAAAGGTTAGTAAATCTCTGAAAAACACTCCTTTCTGTAGTTGATGATGTAAGTGTCCCTCTCTGCACTTCACTCAAGAAAATTTCCAAAGACATTAAGAGAAATGTTTCAGTTATGTTATTTAGGTATCTGAATTTGATAGTGTCCTGATGACTGCTCTTTAAAATACTCTTGATGTACACACCTAACAACAAATTGGTTGTTAAAAGTAGATTTTATTGATTTCCTGGGCAATTTTTAAATGATTTTTAACCTGTGTGTGTCAGGGAACAGTTTTTTAAATGATGCATTGAAAGACAAAAGTACTTACTGTTGTGTTTTGTCATTTTTAGCGCAAGACCGATAAGCAGAGCTCTAGACCTTGGAGCTGACGTTGTTGTGACAGGCAGATGTGTTGACAGCGGGATTGTGTTAGGACCACTCATTCATTCTGTAAGTACAAGTTAATTTCCGAATGATAATGAATATATGTGAGTGAATATTCAGCAGTCATTTTCAGGCAGTTCCTGTTCCTTATGAAAATATAGATTCTAAATTAAAAGTAGTGGTTTTTTTTTTTTTTTCTCACGTGCATGAAAAGTTGTCAGCTTCCATTTCTCCTAAATTGATAGCGGGGATATTTTGTTAACTTGTTTACCATTAAGCTGGAAAGCACAGGTGAAGTTTGGGAAGACCTCTTTCACCAATATTTCACTCTTACCATCGTTTTGGGTTTTTTGCCCTTGCCTTTCTGCAAAATTTGGTGTGCAAGTATATTTTTCTTCACCAGAAGGTGTCAGCAGTAGAGCTCACACTGGTTGGGGGTAGCATGGGAGGTGGTTTAAAACACTGGGCTTTTTTGTTCAGTGGGTAAGCAGTTTTGTTTAAAGTAGTCAAGTTTCAATGGAGCATTTCTGAAATTCTTTGAAATTCAAAAAATTATACAAGCATGGTCAGTAGTGTTCTGAGGTATTTTTAACAGGTTTTCATTTTGTGAAGGATTTCACAGGGTGAAATATAGAAGCTTTCTTTTGTTTCATATTTAAAAAAAAATAGGAAGGTATGCATCTAACTAAAAACATGCTTTGAGACATCACACTCTTTTGACTTTGTGTGAGACGTTGCCTAATTAATTTTCCATTTATAATTTCCATTATGACTTCTTATTTTTTTCCTAGTTCTTTAAATTCTCAAAATAACTGTCAGTGTGTATTACCTGCTCCAGAGAGATCTTATATAAGTTATTTAGGAAAGGTTAAGATTTCTGCAAAGTGCTAAATGGGAATTACTGTATTGCTTGCAGGTTGAACTCAGGGAAAGGATTCTATTTAAAATTTCCAGTTAAACAGAAAGTATACTTCCAGTTTTTGAGGGTGACTGGTAGTAGTTCAGGAACTGATAATTTTCAAAAGTTGAAGACACATTGTGGTTTGTCCAGGTGACACAAGATAGGTACTATACTTTTAAACCTGTAGGTTTGCAGGTTTTAAGTAATATGGATGTTGCACTTACAGTTTTTTTGAAGAGGTAATGACTTTCAGAGTTTAAATTTGGTTGGGTGTATCAATAGGAAGTAAACTGAAATGTGTCAGAGGGTTTTTTGCTAATTTTCTGTTGAGGAACTCAAATCCATGTACTGTGCTTGCCAATTATTATTATTTAGATTTAAAATATATCCAATGCATTCATATTCAAAGCAAAGAACATTCTGTGTGCAGTTTTTTGTACTGTATGTGTTTAAAATATTTGTGTTTTTCTTTTAGTTTGGCTGGAATAGGGATGACTATGACTTGCTAGCTGCGGGAAGGTAAATGATAGAAGAAATGGGGTAAATCTGTATTTCATATCATAATGTCAAGATACCAACTTTTTCAGCACATACTGATTTTTCATATTTTCGTTGTATTCATTTACTTTCATGTTTTTATTAGGTTTTGAGTTATTTTCAAGGCTCACTTACTAATCTCACTTGGAATTGAAATTATAGAAACTTCACTCTGGAACCAGCTTAAAATAAGAAAAGGAGGAAAGGGTTTAAAGGTCTTATGTAACAGCTTAACTTTCTCTTGCTGTTCATTTTGTGTTGAGGGATGAAATCTTCCAGTACAGGCCACTGATTCCTAGGTTTTTCTATTTGGTTGCCACTTTTGATAGTTGGGGTGGTTGCAGAGCTTACTCTGAAAGATGCACAAAAGCTGGTTCGGTCAGAAGGCAGCATCCTGGGACGGTTTTGTTGAAGCTCAGTGTCAGTGCTCTCGTTTACAAATCCTTGTTGTAGTCCTAATGTTAGGAATTTGATTCAGAAAGGGGTAGAATTATGCCACCTAATTTAATGTTGTGCATCATGTATCTGAATTGAAGTCCTCATAAAAGTGTAAGTACTTACATAGTCTGAGCACACTCTAGTGTTAGTGTTATTGAACCTCTGCTTGAGAAAAAAACCTGGAGATAAATTCATTCAGACTCCACTGAGCTGGGGATAGACGTGAAGATTTTTCCCATAATTCTGTTGAATATTTAGGGACTATCACAGTCAAAATTTGAATATAGTAATACATAATCATGATGCCCTGTGTCCTTCATATTTGAAGTGAGATTTTCTATCTCTTCATTTAAAAATGGTCTTTGTCTATTTAGTTGCACACAGCACAGACTACTAAGATACTGAATTTACTTCAAGATTTGAAATTACTAAGGAAACTTGGTTTTAGGTGTGAGGTAATCTTCTAGGTATTCATTTTTGGTGGGAAAATTCTTGTAAAAGTTAGTCCTTTAGACTATTCATCTTTCAAGACCCCTTATTAGGCTTCATTTATAATTCATAATTGTATTAGATACTTGTGGAGGAAAATGTTTTGTTATTTAGCTGCATTTCCATTGTATTTTAAAGCAGGATTTGTGAAAATTGATTTTGCATTTTACTTAGTTACTTTAATGCCATTTTCACAGTCTTGCAGGTCATCTCATTGAATGTGGTGCTCAGTGTACAGGTGGAATATTCACTGATTGGCATACAGTACCAGACTGGTAGGTAAACTTGATACCATCATGCATGTTTGTGGAGAAAGATGAGGTTTTCTGCTTCAATCTGTGTTATGAAAACACTTTCTACCTTTCTCTTTTTGGGGACATAACACGTGCCTTGATATTTTGCCACCTCAATGTTACTTTTCTACCAGTTCTGTTTTCCCTTTTGAAGTTTTCCTTTTTGGTCAAACATAGTCCTTCTTTTGTTAACTTTAGCGGATTTTGAAAAAAAAAATAGCTCTGATTATTTTTTTCATCTTTTAAACTATTTTTTCCTGTTAGCTTCAGTATCCTCTCTTTTTGAAAAGATTTATTATTGACTTTCATGTATGATTGTATTGGAAAAGACAATATTGATATTTTGGATGCTGTTACAATAGTCTTCAGTTAGATCAGAGATGCTTGGTGGTCAATCAAAAATTTCACATAATTTGCTTCGGTGGGAATGAATATATGCCATAGTTCTGTCCTGCTGAATAACCTGATCAACACAGATGTGTTGGATGGTCAGTTCTTCCAAAAGGTTCTGTGTGTATCTTGTGTTCAGAGCTATTGAATTAGAGTTACACATAGGTGTGTTGTTCTGCCTGCTGAGGGATCCTGCTTTTTTACCAACCTGTTTTTAACAGTAGTTTAAAAGTAGTTGGGGGAACACATTTATTGTGTAGTTCTGGCTGCAGTTACTTCTGTATTTCTTGGGATGTGAGGGAGTCCTGGGCTGTATCATGAAAAAGGCAGCTGCTCTTTTATATGATGGAGGAAAGGGCTGAAGAGCAGCAGGGAGGTGCAGGAGAGAAGAGTGCTTTGATACAGCATGTTCCTGCTTGCAAGCTGACTCTGGTCAGGTGGATGAACCAGCAGCACTGTTCCCTGCTGTCTGAAGAGCCATAGGGCTGCCTGGATTTTTTTCTCCTTCTTGTAGTGACTTCTTCTGATTCAGAGTGTGATGCTAAAGGATGTGTGCTGCTTTTCTGAGTTTCTGAGCACTGCTGATGAAAGGTGAAGGCCTGTATGGCATTGAAACAAACAGGATTGGACATTGCTTCTCACCTCCTGGAAGGCTACTGAACAAACTGCACTCACTCTTCACTGTTGTATTCCATGGGAAATCAAAGGAGTGAGTTTATAGTAACAAGTCGCTCTGTTTGGTTTGGAAATTTATAATTCCTATTCTGATGTCTCTCCCAGTAATTTAATTATGCTGGATTGTGAACCTTAAATATTCTGTAACTGTGACTCCAAAAGACCTTTCTTTATACAAAAATTGAAGCAAAAAACCAGAATACTAATTTTCTTATTAAAATGTTTGATGGGCCTTTATTTTTAAGGATTTTTCTGTGAGGAGTATCAATCTGCCTTTAAAAAAGAAAGAAAACTTGAATATATTAAGTTGTGACCTATTGAAGTGAGAGTAGCTCATTTTATAGATGAATTTATGTACATGAATATGCATAGCTAGTAGTTTTGTATCTGTAAAATCATAGAACTTTGTCTAAAATCATAGTAGACTTTTGGCTTAGAGCTCACTGGTGCTCAATTGAATTTTTGCTAAAGGACATAGAAGTTTAAACACCTGACACTGCTCTGTTACCTCTCCTCCACTGATATGCGTTCATACCCTGAAACCATACGTGACTGTATTTGTGCTAATATAACATTTATTTACCTTCAGTTTAAGTCTGCTAAAGAATTGATCATGGTGCCTTAAAACTAGTCAGTTTGTTTGCATATTTGGAGTCTTCAACATGTAATTGATGAAGTTCTTGAAATAAAATAATGTGATGCATCAGCCTGTATGATAAGGTGCCAAAATCAGTCAAAACCAGAGTAATGTGTGAGCTTTGATTTTAAGTTTTGAGGTGTAGAATGGAGATCCACTTCACTAAAATTTAGGATATGGGGAGAAGGAAGGCAGGGAGATGATTAATTCGATATGGTTTGGTTTCCTGATAAATAGTAGCTTGCTATATTTAGGCCCAAAAGCATGGAGGGCAAATACTATGAAAGCTCGTGGGATGAAGAAAGACATGTTTTCCATTTAATAGTTCAGTAGTAACCTGTTCTCACCTCAGTTTAAAGAAACCTGGTGACATGGGGTTTTTGCTGTTTAGACAGTCTGAATCTGTTTTCAATGCATGCAGATAGTGCATTCATAATAATGCCCACTAATAGCGTTGTATCTCAGTCTCAGTAGTGACCAAAACATGCCATGCCTGCAACCACTAACACCAACTATATTGCAAATAGGTCAACAGAACTCTTGCAGAGTTTGCAGAAGTTACTTGACTATGTCTATTAGTGATTTCTCCCTCGTTTAGGAGTAACTATGTTTTTAGCAATCTCCTGAAAATAAGTGCATAATTTAGATCTCAATAAATTGTGTCTGTGGTGCCTAATAGTAAATCTAAATCAGCCCAACTAAATCAGTAAATAGGAGGGGGAAGAAGCCAAGTTAAATCTGTGTTTATCATTAATGTGCCTTTCACATACGAGTTTTCCAGTCTATGGGTGCATTTGTGCAGTCAAGAGCAGAAAACCTATCCCTTGCACCTACTGATGTCTGGTAACTGGACACTGGAGGGCAGCCTCTCTCCTCCTCACGCCTTATGGCAGGGGGTGAGCTTGGTTTGCCTAGACTGGGGTCTTTTTATTTCATTGTCTTTGGGGTTTTTTTTCCTCCCCAAGAAGAGTAGTCCACGTGGCTCTTCTCTCTAAGAAGGACTGATGGGTATGATTTTTCTAACTTGTAAACAAAACCCAAAATTTGCTACATTTCAGATTAATAAATCTTATCTGTCTATTGTTTATGCATAAGCAAAAGGAATTAACTCTGTAAACAAGAGTACGTCAATTTAATCTAAATGAAGCCAGGCAAGTTAGAGCTTACATTCAGTGCATATACTATCATGTCTCAGTGAGTATTGAGGCACTGGATTGAATCCACATCATTTATCCAACATAGTTTAGTTGGGTTTTTGGTGTTTTGTTGGGGAGAGATTTTGTTTGCTTTTAATTTTCTTGAAATGTTTGATGCAGATACTTCTGCGAACTCAATTCCACTGAAAAAAGGTGCTTTAAATCTAAGGAATATTTGTGTGGGTATATTGTGGCCATTTAATGGTTAATTATTAAAACCTAAACTGTTCATTCATTTTCTTTGTCTCCTTAAAATAATTTTTTAATACAAAACAAGTGAAGTACATGTTCTAGCTTGTGACTCTCCAAGTTACTTAAGCTGATAGAAGGCAAACTTACTTGGTTTCTCTGTATTGACTTAAGGCACTGGGATTTGTGCTGACTATATCTCCTCCATGCATTTGACTTAAAGGTGGAAATCTTGAAGCTGAAAGGTTTTGTCCAGTTTTCATGAAAACAAAGAGACAAGTAGAGGGGATAGGTGCTGTTTATTTTTCCAGTGAGAAGGTGGCTGCTTGACTCTTCACTTGTGTGGATTCTCTGCTGTTTAGCAGAGAAAGTGCAAGTAACCATTAGTTCATAGTCTATAGAAGAATAATGTGCATTAAATGCTGATTTTAAGTTAGTGTTGTCAAAAAAGGCGCTTACTCCTTTTCTGTTATTTGTTGACATCCAGCAGATGGTCAGCAGAAGTGATAATACATCACTGGTCCCTATTTAATGTCTATTGCACAGCTTCCAGTGGGGAATTCATGCCATGTGTCAAAATTAACTGTATTGCCAGAACTACATTGATAATTCACAACTCTCTATTTAATTTCATTTGTCCCTAGACATTACTGTCTCTTGCTGTTACTTAGTGCCAGTGGGTGATAGTACATTGTTTTGTTTTGTTTTGAAATGCAGGAGAGAATAAACTAAGGCTGATCAGTAGAGTAATCATTTTGAGGAGATGATAAACACTGACATTTTGCCCTAAGCCAAGAGTGTACAATGGTTGAGACTGCATAATCCTCTGGCCTGGGATGACCAAAAGGGTAAGTCAATAGCTGTAGTCTCTTAAGGGCTGGATCCAGATTCCTTCATTTGGGACTAGAACAAAATCCAGCATGCAAGTCCCATTCAGCAGCGTGGAATGTTTTTTTTCCCTGTAGCACCATCTATTCCAGGCAGCTGAAAACACCAGGCAGCTGGTCTTTTTAGCCTGAAATTGTCTTGCCATTAGAAGCTGAGATACAAGACATAGTCTGAAATGCCCTAGTCAGAGGAAATAAGTCATCCAATCAAGTCTTGCCTAAAGCAGAATTGCATGGTAGGAAATATTTTGGTACCTATGTGTAAAGAGATGCTTATACCTTTACTTTTTAAGTTTGTGCTGATATTGCCTGATGTATTATCAGTTTTGAACCTGTTGTCAAAACACTGCTAGAAGTGGTAGGAGCTTCTACTTTTTGCCTAGTAGCATTCTGGTTAAAATACATACTAAGGAGTTGAGAAGCTTGGCTCAGAGCTCTCCTTGGTGTGACATTCACTGAGTCACATCCCAGGAAACTGCATTAGCTGTAAAGCTGAAAGTTTATACCACAGCATACTTGGATCCTGGGTCACTTCCCTGTCATATACTTTGCTGTGGGATTTTGTTTTCATTAGTGCAGCAACTTTCCCTGCAAGTAAATGTACTACACTCACGGTCCCATCTTCTGTTGCCAGTAATCTTAATCGATCATTAGTAGCTATAATTGGGTACTTGAGGGACCTGACACTTTTGAGGGGAGAAATATGTGTTCTGTCTCAAGTCAGAGCCAAAGTACTGGTCATGGATTTTACTTTCCTTGTAATGCAAATGGTGTAAGAAGTATGGCAAAACAAGAAGGAAATTTATCTTGATGGCTCCTCAGAGGCTTCTGAGTAGTGTCCCAGAGTAGACAGGGAGGAGATCCCTGCTTAGACAGCTCAATTTATCACCTGTGTCATGCCCATAAACTAACATTTCTGAGAGCCAAAACTAAAGAAAAACCGGCATTTTACATGCAAAAAATTAATCCAGGAGTAAGTTGTTGGCAGGCAGAAAACTTGACAGGAGACTCAGATTCTTGGTTGCTTTAAGAGTAGGTTGATGAGATGGCTTCAGCAGCAAAACCAGTTTTGTGACATGGTTTCTCCTGTGCTGTAGGTCTTCACTAAGACCTGCTTTAACTGTTAACTCCCATCTAGGTCCAGCTTGGAGGGATTTTGTGAGCTGTAATCTTAGCTTGGTCTCATTCAGTGCTCTGGTTTATTAATGTGTATATTATATATGCATTTATAGATAATATATTTACTTGCTAAGTAGCAAACATGAAACCTGAAATGGACCTTTTGGATTAAAGAATGGTAGTTGTCATCTCCCCTCATAAACTGATGTATATTACTTGTGTATGTTGACCCTGTGCTAAAAAATTGCTTAAATATTTTTAAAATAGTACTTGCTATTTATCTCTATTACTGTATTTTATTATTATTCATTATTATTTTTTTAATTTAATTAGAATTGATTATATAATTCCCTTAGGGAATTATTTCCATTGCTTGCTACTGCCTCATCCTGCATTGGGATTTTGTTGCTAAACTGATGCAATTCTTTTATTGTTGAAGAATGCCACTTCACCAAGGTACCTTTGGGTGCCATGACCATAGCTCCTGCTAAGGTTCATCATTCTGTGGTTACTCCTCTGCTACACTATACAAAAGTACACCTTGTCTAAGGGTTATGGACAGTTCCCCACAGAGCAGGTGTCCTATGGTATGTCGTCATTCAGCAAAACCTACAGGTGAATCAGGAGAAGAGTCACTGTTTTAAAAGTGGAAGTGCTGGCCAAGGTGATGGTGTGAATATACTACCTGTGGTATACCTGAGCCAGGCAGCTACTGCTGCTAAAGAGCTTTTTATTCCAGGTTTAAATAGCTCTCATTTGACTTATTATAGGAGTGACAGACCAGGCTATTTCCAAGGTAAAAATTAATTTCAAGTAATGTCTTTTAGCAATTTACAAAATACATTTTTGTCTTAAGCGTGTGTATGTTAATGTGGGTAATTACTGCCATCTGCTACAAGATCGTGCTGGGTATTTCTATTTTCCCAGTCATCCAGTTACAATACAGGTAGAATCCAGGGGCTTCTTATCTAGATCATTGCATCTCTCTGTTGTGAATTGTTAAAAAATTGACGGGAAGCTTTCAGAGCTGGCATAACCTGGGGGAATATACATCTTCTGCAACTCACTGACCATACAGAAAAATTCACTGGGTGGTGGTGTACTCTGAGGGGAGAAGAATAGGGGGTGAAATTTCTCACTTTGTCTCACTGTTGTATTTGGGTTTTGTTTTTTAATGGTTTGGGGCTTTTGAGAGTGGAAATTGGGCAAAATGAAGTTGAATCAATGTTACTAGACTCGGTTTGGAGTAGGAAGTTGAGTATCTACAGTTTACTTCTTCCTTCAAAACAAAGATGGCTGGGGAGTACTGTAAGATTTGCATGAGCTGATGACTGAGATCAGAGTGGGCTGCAGCAGGGACACTGGCTGTCAGAGCAGGGATCTGTCTTCATGAGAGTGGTATCTCTTCTGGGTATGTGACCTGAATAGGCTGCAATGAGCCTGCTAGCAGGGTACTTGGTGCTGTTGACTTAGGACAAATAGTTGGTAGAGTCAGGCACACAGACATGGCACTGAGAGGGCAAAAGCTTCTTAATTCTGGCCTTTTTCAGTTACTGATTCTGCTTTGTTACACTGGCCAAATCATGATGCTTCCTCTGCATATCTTCTTGCATCTAAAATCAACATAATTGCACGTTAGCCTGTTACCATACATTAATGTTCAAGAACAAGAATTCGGGGGGGGGGGGGGGGGGGGGTTTGGGTGGTTATTTTTTTTCTATGTCACACTTTAAAATTTTGGATGTAACATACTTAATACTGCCATCTTTTCTCTCTCCTCTTCCGCTCAAAAACCTCCCCACTGGAATAGCCTGTATATAAAATTTTTGATTCAATTATTTTCTTTGTGTTCACCAGGGCGCGCTTTTTTTGATCCCTATCTGTTGTGGTGTAAATAGTTTCAAAGACCAGTCAAATTAAGTAGTATCTTTACTGTTTTGATGTGGGCTTTTCCAGGTGTCCACCAGCTACCATACTTTTCAAGTTTGTCTGCTATAAGTGTTAAAAGTTGCTGATCTCTGGTAACAGATCTTGTCTTAATCCTTTTTTAAAATAATGGAGTTATGTTTGAGTATTCTCGATGATAAGGAATCTGCTGAAACTCTCATGAACTTTTACAAATGTCCTTCAAGAGTTCACTGGTATTTCTGCTTACTTTCTTCCAGACTTTGTGGATTTATGTTATACAAACTGTGTTCACGTAACCTTTGCTGATAACCAGTTCAGTTGTATGTTCAGCACATTGTTACCAGTACCACCCAAAAATAATTAAATTGAGGGATAGACTGGTTTTAGTTTGTTTGAAAGACCTGAAGGTCACTGGCTTTAATGAATATGGTGAAGTTCACCACCTTTCATTATTAGGACCTTTATAGAATGGTTTAGCTTTTGGAAGGGCCTATATCTTCTTAACTCCTCTTTTTGAGTTCATTTTATGTCTGTGGGACACTTGGACAAATTTCAGATTTCCTGTGAGAGGTAAGGGAGCCAGGTAGCCTTTTAAGAAGAATCTATGCACTCTTATTTGCATTCTCAAGTACTTCCGAAAAGATTTAAGTTCTTAATTTTGCTCAAATTCTCTGTAAATAAATGAAAGCCTTTTAGCTAGAAAAGCAGATGTTTGGATCTCATCCACAAAATCCTGAAAATTCTACTCTGCTGCTGTAATGACCAGTATGTGCCTCTTATTATGAGTTATTTGATAACTTTTTGTTCGTTTTGCTTGTGAGAATGTGAGGAAGAATATTTTAATTTGTGAACGTGTCCATAATTTCACTGCTTTTATTTTTGTTGTGCCTTAAAATTTTCTATTAGTTCTGTCTTTTTTGTGCTGAAGATCATATCTTTTGTATGTTTTTCTTTTTCAGATTGTGACTTTCCTGTGTATAATTTATTAACATATGAAATTATCCTTTGTAGGTGTGATTATTCCTGTTTCCTACTTCCCGTCTTCTCTGGGGCTCCCAGCAGTTTGTTCTTCCTGCTTTGTCTGCCTTTTTACAAATCCAGAGTGTAAGACATATTTAGATGTCTTCACTGTCATGCTGTGTGTGCTTCTGTAGCCAGATAGGGCTAGAATCAACCATTGTTTATTTTACTCCAAATTTGCATCTTTCACTATAGTCCTCTAACTCTTTCATCTTCTTTTTATTTGAACTATTCCTGTTAGTGTCTTTCTCTATTCCCTTTCGTACATTCGTGTTTGGTATCTCTTTGTGTTTCTTTGCCAGACAACTACTAATAGACTTGTATTATTTCAGTTGAGCAGTTTGTTAAGGGTTGTTTTTTTTTGTATATGTTTCTATGGAAACAACCAGATAAATCATAGCTCTTGACAGGTTTTACTTAATTGGCCATTACTATAAAATTCTGGTGTGTTGTTAATATTTCTTTTCACATTTCCTTTGTATTTATAGGGGTTCTTTCTTAATGTTTTTCACATTCTAGGCACAACATAGGCTTTCCCATTGTAGAATGTTCCTCTGAAGGAGACTTTATTCTTTCCAAACCACCGGACACAGGGGGACTAATCTCTTTTGGCACTGTAGCTGAACAGTTGGTGTATGAATTGGGCAATCCCCAGCGTTATCTTTTACCAGATGTTACGTGTGACTTTTCCCAGGTTTCCATCACTGAAATTCCAGGTTAGTCCTTTTTCATGTAAAGATATGTGTCAATAAAATGTGTTATCAAACAAAAGCAGCTACTTTAATTTCCATATAGTCTATGCATATTTCTTGTTAAATCACTTCCTTAGAGTCATGCTGTATTAAACTGATACTTTCGAGAACTTCTGATAGAAAGTGCTTTAGAAATTTTAAACATAATCTTATTTATCCTGCTGGCTGACCAATTTATATTTTCGATCACTACTCCTTTTGCTTTACTTTTTAATGCATGCTTTGCACCTGTCAAGTCCTTAAATTATGTATTCAGTGTGAACAACATTGAGACAGCTTTGCTATGATTTCAGTATTTTTTAAAATTGCAGCTAAATTCCTTTTCTCCAAATAATGTTTTGTACATGTTTTTACTTAGGGCATTTGAAGTAACAGTGAAAGGCTGTGTCTTTCAAAGCACTACTTAGTAATGATGGTTTTTTTAAACATTTAGGTGGATCATAGTAAGTGGTTGAAGCATGATCAGGTACAGGATTTCCACCAGAGAATCTTTTTATAAAAAGTCAATTTGCAATCCTCAAAACACTTAACAGCCAGGAGACTAAAGATGGATATAACGTATGTTCAGGATTTAGCTTCAAAAGGAAAACAAAAAAACCCCCTGGCTTAACAGATTCGAAGAGCTGTAATTTGAGTGAGACAACTTGAAAAAAAACTTATCTACTGTCATCTAAAGTTTGCTTTTTACTGCATCTATATTTTTTCCTTCTAATGGAACTTAATTGTGACAGGATGCCAAGTGTCTTTCTAAAGCTTAGAACAATCAAAATCTCAAATTAAAAACTTAATGGGATAAAATTGAAAGTGTGGTAACATGAAAAATATTTTGCTTTAGTAATAAAGTACCGTAACATGGTACAGTGAATCTTCTGCTCATGCAGCATAACCAAACAGCAGTCTGATAAGGCCAGCTTGCTGCTCTTGGCCCCTAGACTTTCTTTTTAAAAAAAGAAACCCTAACCTTCCTATGAACTTTTAGCTTGCAAATGACCTGATATGACATGTTTGAACTTAAAATGAACTTTCACATGAACTTTCAGTTAGTCTTCCTAGAAATATCACAGATGGAAAACGGGCAGATTGCTTAAATATTTTAGTTTGAAGTGCTTTGACACGTACACCAGTAAAAACAGGCAAGCTATCTAATTTTGCTGTTTATATTGCCAGTTTTATTGTCCTGCTGGATTTCTTGCAGTGTTTGAGCTGAAAGGTGCTTGTTTTCTTTTTGTCAGTGGATGCTATGCATTTGGTTTTGTGGTATTTTTGTTCTTTGTATTACTCTTTCACCTGGAACATAAAACTCTTAGAGATCTTTACCCTGAATGGAGGGATGTAGCTCTATATTGAGAGAGCTAAATTAACCTCATTTCAGTCTTGAGAGAAAGTGATGATGTTATTTTAGTGGTGTGAAAAAACTTGTACTAGTGATATTTACTTTTTTAGATATGTTCTGATCTGATCTTTTCAGAGTATTTGTGTAAAGCTTTGAACTGCTTCTTAAATATTTGCAAACACAGGTTAGGCACAGGTGAACTGCACTATAATTCTGTCTCTTAAATGTGAGGTGCTGATCCTGCACTGCTGATTTTCTAGCAGTAGCACCTACTGATATTTTCTCCAGCTCAAACTTAAACATGATGCCATGACAGCAATTATCTCTTTTTTTTTTTTTTTTTTTT
Organism: Cettia cetti; assembly: GCA_013401135.1. Classification (NCBI taxonomy): domain Eukaryota; kingdom Metazoa; phylum Chordata; class Aves; order Passeriformes; family Sylviidae; genus Cettia; species Cettia cetti. The sequence goes on along the minus strand of VZUI01037604.1, from coordinate 43,132 downwards.
TGGCATTAATATTCCTAAAACTGAACATGGTTGTTGTCCTGGAACATCTATTCAGACTGTTTCTGTTATTGACAGGAAGGCTAAGTTAAGTTACCCTTCACTTACTACGCTCTCAGCCAGTAGCTCTCACTGATTTCTCACCTTGTTCTGAGTCTTTACCAAGTGAGGGACTGCAGTCCACTCCAGCTGCAGTAAATTGTATGCTCTATGTTTGTGTGCAATAACTGGGTATTAAGAGGAAAATAACTATTGAGTCTAATGTCTTAAGGCTGCTTTCTTTGTTAAGTATTTTTTAAGTGCATGAATAAACATTTCAGTCTTCCTTTTAAAAAGCTTATGGAAGTCATAAATTCAGTCACCCATTTGCTGCTGTTCTAAGGCAGGAAGGACTACTCTCTGAAAGGTTCTGTCTTCTGCTGCAGTACAGCTATCAGTGATTTGCTTTTTAATTAAGTGCATTTGATTAATATGTATCACAAAATAATGTCTTTGAAGTTATATTGAGGAAGCTGAAATAATGATTTTTAACCATTATAGGTTTTGATGGTGGAGCAGTGAAAGTTTGTGGAGCAAAGGGATTGCCTCCTTCAACGTTTTATAAGGTATTACCTCATTTTGCGGTGTGAAAGATAACATTTTGATTTACAAAATCTTAGATTTTGGAGAAAGAACTAAGTTTTAGCACTATCCTCATTTTCTCTGCCCCAAGAGTAAAAGGAAGAGGTGGAAAATTTGAAAAGGCAAACCTTATTTGATACATAAAAACACATTACTTTGTTTAAAGAGTGTATATTCCTATAGATAATGATTGCCAGAGGGCATTTATAGCCTGTCAGTACTGAATTCCGTGTAACTTCATAATCCATTTATCATTAGGTAAATGCCACTTATCTTGATGGCTTCAGAGCTACTGCTGTCTGTCCAGTGGGAGGCCCCAAGGCGGTACAAAAAGCAAAGCGCACTGCAGAAGGTATTCTGCAAAGGTTGGTATTTGAGTCTTGGAAGGGGTTCTGGCTTTTTTTTTTTTTTTTTTTTCTTTCCAGAGGTGATGAAAATAGAACAGTGACACATGATGGCAACATTATTAACCTTGTAAGAATCCTAGATGATTATAGTTTTCCTATTGGGATGACATTTCAAGTATTGAGTAGCCTTTTCAAGAAACCTGTTTTCAGCTGCACTTCAGTTACATTTGGCAGAGTGAGAAAAGTGCCAAGTACATTTGAAAATAGATGACTGGAGAAAAACCTAAGTTAGTGAGGAACAAGCTCTGATAGAGATTAAATTTTATTAAATGTCAGAGATAAACCCATATGAAACTAGTTTTAGCAACTTTCACTGAAGTTCTTATGAAAAGTCTTACTGTTATGAAGTAGAAAGTTTACTGAATTTGTGTTTAAAACACACTTATTTTACTGCCTTCTAAAATGTGACCCAGTGATTGTTTTTTGGTTTTTTTCTAGAACAGAGTTACAATTCCAGGACAGAGTGATAAAATTTCAGTTGTATTGTCATGCCAGTATATTTTGGCAGGGAGGGATTCCTCTTAAATATAATTCTGTATCAGGAATCTCTCAGTGCTTACTCCAGTCTTTCTGGTTAAGAGATCTGTTTCCTTGTGCCATGTTTTATGTAAAGCTTCCTTCTCATCCTGTTGTAGACCCATGCAGAGATTACACTTGGAAAGTGAGAAATCCAAGGTTTACTGTGAACTTAGAGTGATTCATGCCTGTGTGCAGCACAGTGGTGAAGGAGGAGTTGTCTGACTTCCCGCAAGAGATATGGCAGATGAGAGCAGGCTGATAGGGGCTGTGTAATGGCATATGCTAAAAGCTTGTGTCCAAGAGGTATTGAGAAAATCAAAGTCTGGAAAATGCTTCAGGAAGTGACTCGGAGACTCAGAACCTCTGAAAAGCCTGAAAACCTCTGAAAACTCAAAACCTCTGAAAAGACTTAGGTGATTATTTCAGGAAAAAAAAATAGAATGGTGTTTTCCATTTCATGTTTGCTCTTGGACATTATTTCAGATGGGACTATATGAACCTTTGTCTGATTGAAGCAAATTGTGGTGCTGCTGCTGTCTCTGTGACATCTAGAAAATTATTTCAGCTTTTTTACTGTCCTCTCTTGAGTAATCATCAGAGGAAAGCTGATGTGAGGTAGTTGAAGGCTGATTAACTGGTGTGATAAGAGGCCTCTAGCCCATTAGGCATGCCTGTGGGCAAGTTCTCTGTTTTGAAAATTACAATATACAAAAACACATTCTCCATATCAAATGTAGTCTTAAAGAGCTTAATATGTGGAATTGTTTCTTTGACACATCTTTTGATGTGTGTCAGCCCAGATAGAGGCTAAGAATTAAGCTGCTCTGATCCTTCTCAAAGAATGCTTTATCAGCAACTATAATTCTTTCAGAAACATTAATATCAATTTTTTTACCGATTCCATGAAATCGGGATTGTCAAGGTTGGTAGAGACCTTTAAGATCAGCAAATCCAGTCATCAACCCAGCTTCATCACTATAATCCCTAAATCACATCACCCAGTGCCAGATCCAGACACCTCTTAAACACCTGCAGGAATGGTTACTCCACCACCTCCTTGGGAAACCTATTCCAATGTCTGACAGCCTGAAGAGTGGAAACTTTTTTTTTTCTGATACCTAATCTGGATCTCCCCTGTCTCGACTTAAGGCCATTTCCTCTGGTCCTCTCACTGCAGGCGCAGTAGAAGCCACTGGCTTCATCCTCAGTACACCCTCCTTTCATGTGGGTGTAAGAGAGTGATGAGGTCTTTCCTGAGCCTCCTTTTTCCAGGCTAAACAACCCCAGCTTCCTCAGCCATTCCTTGTAAGATGTGTTTTCTAGACTTCTCACAAGCCTTATTGCCCTTCTTCAGACATGCTCAAGCACCTCAATGTTCTTTTTAAAGTGAGGGGCCCAGAACTGGACACAGCATTCGAGGTGAGGCCTCCCCTGTGCTTGATAGAGGGGGGATGGTCACTGCCCTGCTCCTGCTGGCCACACTATTGCTGACACGGGCCAGGTGCCATTGGCTTCTTGGCCACCTGGGCACAGCTGGCTCGTGTTCAGCTGGTGGTCAGCCAGCACCCAAGAGTCTCTTTCTGCCAAGCAGCTCTCAGGCCACTCTTGCCCAGACTGTGGTGCTGCCTGCAGTTGCAGGACCCAGCGCTTTGCCTTACTGAGTGAACTCCATGCAGTTGTCTTTGGGCCATTGATCGAGTCTGTCCAGGTCTCTCAAGAGAATATTCTAGGGACACAATCTTTCAGCTACCCAGCTTCCAGTCTGTTCTAGGTTAAGTTTTGTTCAGTTATCTAGTGGCAACAAGTGCAGGAAAAGGTGCATAAATTTAATGTGCTTCATTTATACAGGTCAAAATTAGTTGTTTGTCTAAGACATTGAGCAGTTTTGACAGCTTGTAAGATAACTTCATTTGCTTCTTTCTTGCGTACTTCTCCATTAGTTGCTTATTCATTATTGAAAACAGAACCAATTTGGCAGTATGTGTGTGAAGAAGCCTTTTTGAAATAGTCTCTGGTGTCCTTTTATTTTTATGATTCTCAGTTGCATTACTAACATGTAAAAGGTCTAAAAATGACCCATAGAATTTTTAACTGTAGTATGTGTAACTGTAATGTTTGTAGATAAATAATTTAAAATAACTTAGTACAGACACAGTTTGCAAATTTAGTTACCTTAAATGAGGTTGTCTTATTTTTTTAATCTCATCAAAAATAAAGGTGACCTCATTTGTAATGGATGAACACCCTTCCATCTCTTCACAGCAATTAAAAAATTGTATTTTGTTTATTTTGTAATAATGTCCTGTAAAATGGTTCAGTATTTCAGGTGCTGGGGTTATATTTATGACAACAGTGATACATTAACAGTGTTTTCATATGTTCTGCCAAAGCAAAAAATGTTGCTTGTTCCACCAAGAAAAATATATATCCTAACAGAATTCGAATTTTTCAACTGATAAAATCTTTTATATAGCTACTTGACAGAGTTAACCTCTGTGGACCACACAGGGCTACTTCAGATAATAATTTCAAGACAGTTTACTAATAAAAAAATCATTTGTTGCAGGACTCGTCTTATTTTCAGTCAGCTTGGGTATGAAGATTACAGTGCAGTTAACATACAGGTTTTAGGGTCTGAAGATACATATGGACCTCATGCTAGAAGGAGTATAGATGGTGTAAGTATGCAGTGGAGTGTTCTTAAACTTTTACTGACCTCTTTTAATCTTTCCATATTGTTATCTTTTCCACAACTTTAAAGGAAGTCACTATCATCTTGGGAATTTCACCCCTTCATGTTGCAGAGAGCACACTGTCACTACTTAATATACAAAATTGACACTGACAAGGTCTTTGCAGTATTGGGTCTTTCAGAGGCACTGATACGAAATTTTAGAAAATTGTTGCTGTACTCTGTTCTGATGTTCTCCTAAAGAAATACCGTATTATAATAACTTATGTGCCATAGACTTAAATTGTGTTAGATGTAATGCTAAAAGACCACATTATAAATATTTCAGTCAGGAAATCTCAGCATTAATGTTGCCTGCACAACTTCAAAATTGTCTGTGAGTACTACTTGAGAAATAACCTTCAGCTGTGTAATTCTGCACAGTGCCTGCATATATAAGAAAATGAATGATGGCCACAGCCACTGCAGCTGTGATATCCATGGTCTGCTTTCCTAATCTAGAGAAGGAAAGTCCTTTTTAAAGGAAAAAAGATTGTAAATCATGTCCTCACTTAAAAGCAGTTTAAATATTTAGACAATTTAGTTTGTTCCAAAACAGTAGCATTTAATCCTTCTTTGTCAGTGGCAGTCTTGCAAAACTCTTAAGGTACACGTGGCAAAACTCAAATCTGAGTTTGTTCTTACTAGTGCCGACATTTAATAGCCAACAGTTTGTATCTAAAGGAAATGAGAATGTGATGTAGAGAAGGACAGTGGACTTGTTACTAGTGAAATTGAGTGTTCTTAGAAATTGGTCAGGTTATATCTGCAGCTATTCATTTCAGTGCTTGAGTTTCAATTTCCTTCAGCAAAACAGCAAGAGTTGCTTCCTGAAGACTGAGCTTTATAATGTGGTCTTTTTCATTTTAGGACCATAAAACCTGCATTTTTAAGTGTCTCAGAGTGCAGAGTGAAACTTCTGAAACATAGGAACAGATGTTCCAGATGTTCAACTTGTCTGTGTTCTGTTTGTACCAACTCCTTATCGTTATACATTGTAATATATTCTTTAATTGAATTGTTATATAGGAAGTTTTCTGTCTCATTGTACAAAGTGAATAATGACTTGAAGAAGAGCATTGCACTTTCCATGAAGAGAGGAAAAGCCCTCCCTCCCGATTGTTGTTTGCCTTGCTTATAGTACAGTAAAGAAGTATTTTAAATGAAAGAGAGGATTTGTAGTACTTTCTGTATTTCCAGCCTCAGTTCCCAGGTCGTATATTAAAAGTAAACAGTATTATGGCCATTGTATGTGCTTCTCAAAAATGCCTGAAACAGGATGTGAGAGCTAAGGCTGAAATACAGGAAATCGCTCTATTGCCTTCCCCCTTCATGCTTCCTCCAGCATTTTAGGAGAAACTAGCCAGGGGAGCTTTCATCTGGAAAGCAGCCATGGTAGCTTGAGAAAAAGGACTGGGGAGTGGAGTTTGCTTTTCCATTTAAAATACAAAGTCATAGAATCCCAAGGAAAACGTTTACCCATTGAGGCTTCAGGTAGGGATTATGTAGTCCCTTAAACACTCTTTGCTACCACGTCTTTCCATGCAAAATGAGACCTGCTTATTTGGGTTACAATCGTAGTGCTCAAAACCAGAGCCATACTACACTAGACAGTACATTAGCACATAAGGAAAATACTTTGTGCTGTGAAAGTTCTACCATGTAAATTTGAAGCAAATAAGCAAATAAGTAAGTGAATACCAAGACAGTAGGTTGAGCAATATTTGGAGCTCAGTGTAGATATATGGTGTGACTGGACTACTTCCCATGCACGTCGTCAAACTGGTGCAGTGGTTAGCCTTTGCAGCTGGGAAATCACTGTCTCCCAGCCTTAGGTAAGCCTGCATACTGTAGTCTGAGCTGCTGCGTGGAGTATTCACTGTTCCTGAGAACACAAAATATCCTTGAGAAATAGGAAAGAGAGGCAAGCACTTCTTTTTCTCACGTTTCTCCACCTGTTGATATGGTTGCTGTCACTGATAGCTTGCTTTGTCAGCACCAGCCCAGTGTGAGCTAGAAAGGGACCTGAATCAGCACTGAGTAACTTCAGTGGTGTTTGATTTTTAGTATCTCCTGTTCTTTTGGGGAGGAAGGTGTTAGGACAGTGACACAGTATCAGTGAGTTCATGGTTTGGAAATCTGGGATTTCCAAATGTAAATGCTATTTATTAATGGTACATCAGGTATTAGAGTTTGCCACATTAAAACTGTATGTGCTTTGTTAGTTTTCTGCTAACCCTTTGTCAATTAATTTCTAAGACATTGTTAGGACTTTGCTTTGCTGTTTTTTTTTTTTTTTTTTTTTTGGTTTGGGGTTTTTTTGTTTTGTTTTTTGTGATTCTGATACTGTAAGATTAATGGCTTCAGCCTATATACCCAGTTTTAATACTGGGTTCATCCACTCAAAACAGGATTCAGCTTATTTTCATAAACCATTGTATCTTGCATTGGAGGTAAGCATGGAACTTTAAATGGAATGTGTATTATATGGTACAGTTTAGAACCAGAAAGCAGATGTGAATGCATGAATTTGTCTTTTTGCAAGAATGTTTCCGGTTGATTATTATTTGTAGTAATTTATGAATCTTGTGATAGCTTTGGGAGCACTAAATGTTAAAATTGTGCATTTGTTGGGTTTGTTGTATGGCTGCATATTTTTTGTGTATTGATTCCAATGGTAGATCCTTCAGTGGCTGGAAACAAAATATTTGGGGAAATAAAATTCTAAGTGAGAGACAGTGCTTATATGCAAGGGCAGGTGTTTTGATTAGAGTAGGGACCATAGTACTGATCTGGTTTACCTTTAGAGGGAGTATCTTCTCTCCTCTCTGAAAACGTGGTGGTTTTTACAAGTTCTGCTCTCACATTTACCTCCCAAGGATTAGGTTTGAATTCTTTTCTGTGGACAGATCTGCTTCCTTCTTGATGGTAAGAGAAGTGAACCTGGCTCTAATTTGGCCCGAGTACTCTCAGTGCACTTAGAATAAGAGCAGAGTTTGTTTGCCAGTTCCACCGACAGTGAAGCTAAGTATTTGGTACTGTTAGTTACAGTACTTGATTCTTGGAGAATGCTGGAGAAAAGGCACAGTGCCCTAGTGACTTGAAATACCCAATAGTTGATTCCATGGTATTCCAAATTAAAGATAATGAGACGTTAACAGCAAATTATAGTGATGGTGGATAAAAAGTGATGGAATGCTTAGACTGGAACGCTGACCTACAGTTATTTTTTCAGTTTTGTAAATCTAACCGATGTTCTGCATCTAAGTTAATCTAATTTCAGCCTTTTTAAAGCAGGGTCCTCGGGAAGCTGTTATTTGGCTTGCTGTACACCATAAACGAAGAGAAGCTGTAGAAATCTTCTCCAGAGAGATTGCACCAGCTGGAACTGGCATGGGTAATTATTCATATCATCTTCCAAGAATTTTAAAGTTACTTTTTATTCTCTGAGTATGACTAGCACCCAAAAACTTAGTCATATCAAACTATTTCATCATAGTGAAATTTTAAAGGTATATAAGATTGGTGTAGAAATGTGACAGACGTTATGATAATGATAAAATGGAAGTCCTAGAAGTTCATCATTGTATTCCTAGAAGTTCATCATTGTATTCCTTTTAGATTCTTTATCTTCTCTTGCTGCTACTCTTCCTTCCTGTTTTTTCTTTTCCTCATCCATCAGTTTTAATAAACTCCAAGTGTTACTCAACTGGCAAAAATACACCTCAGTGTCCAGCTAGAACACTGCAGTTTATGAAGAGATGTGCAGTTTGAGAGTTTTGAAGGTTCTCTTCGTAGTTCATTTTCTGGTGTTACTGCAAAGGATTTTTATTGATGCTTCTGTACTTCTGTTTAGGGCATAGCTGCTTGTGAATTACAACATTCAGGTATAATTTTAAAAATTTCATGCTGCAGTGATGGCGCTGACAATTTTATCATAATTCGCAGTGTGTATTAAGTATCCAACTTAAATTCTCTTCCAGCAGTATTAAGTCCAGAAATTTATGTGACATAAATTACTACTGTCAAAGGCTCTAAGGACTGTTTCCTGACATGCTTCCAAGTGCTTGAACAACCACACAGTCATTCTTTTTTTTTTTTTTTTTTTAATTTGTGGAAGATATACTGGGACTGCTTCATACAGTCATTTCTTTATGTTGCTGTTGGGTGGTAAAATTCTGTGTTACCTGTGCCCATAAACTCTTATGTAAGCAGAGAAGGGTCAGGTTTGGGATCTAAATGCTTAGTAAGCTGCTTGTTGATGTGAAATATGTTTAAAGCAGTGATTAAGAAGAATGTTTTTAATTTTCTTTCTTCAGTGAGATTTAGAGTTTTGCAACCCTGCCAAAGAGTAATTAGTGGTGTACTAATAACTGCATCAGCTTAGTGATGCTTAGCTTCTGACAGTAGAGTAGAATTCCAGACCTTGCTGTGAAGAGCAGAACAAGGAGTTCTTGATGCTTAATTGTCTTAAAACGGGCATCTCCACAGACAAGACTTGTAGAGATGGGTAAGTGATCTTGGGAACAGAAGCCAGAGCTAAGACTGTTGAGGTTTTGTCCAAGGTGAATTCTCTAGTAACAGCACCTGGTGTTCATTTCTCTCCCCCTTTTCTCTGAGCTTTTTTCCCCTCCCCTCTATTTCACTGGGACGTTTTTGCAAATGTTTACGATTCTCCAGAGTGTCACAGCTTCAGTGAGAGGCAGAGCATGCCCCGTGGCAGTGTGCTCACTCTCACAGGAGGGTCACAGTGTCCACAGGCTAAGAACCCAGAACATGGGCCTTGTGTGCCCTGTGTAAGTGCTCTGGGCAGTGAGCACCTGAGGTCCCATTCTGTACAGTGCTGTACCACTTTTTCTCACTGGGCATTGAATTAAAATAGCTGTGGCTGCTGTCTGATATAGCTAGAGCATGCCTATGAAATGTGGTTCTGTGCTTGGCACATGGATCTGTGTGATGTAACTACATGTGGTTTTGTACTGCCCAAATGGCAGCAGTTGTGGGGATACACACCAAGTGAGATTTTAAGCATGAGTGGCTTTTCCTGATGAAAATCCTTTAAACAATGAAGTCCTGTGTTTCAAAGATGGCCAGCTTGGTCACACCCCTCCCAACTCTCCTATGTTAGTTCGCTTCCACAGGGTGAGATAGTTACTATGAGAGTCATTGCAAATAACCCTTCTTTCTTGTTCTGCTTATTCTTTTAATGAAGAACAGAGGAAAAGCAGGAACAAATTACAAATCTTTCATAATGGACACCAGGGAGGAAGGAGAAGTTGTTGATTTGCAGAGTGATGTCACCTGAACTGGAACACTTCATTCTGTGATTTTTGGACATTTAAGAGTGACCTTTATAAAACAGAGTACACTTTTAGATCTGTACTGGACAAAAAGGAAAGAAAAAAAATATTTTCTCTTCTGCTTGGACTGTATCTAGTGGTTGAGAAGTATTATTTTTAACTATATTCTTCTTTCCCCTCAGTAGCAGTCTGGTGCTTGTTACTGTTAAGTGATGGGTAGGTAGTTGTACAGATAATAATCTTCGTATATAGCACCTTTCATCCAAGAACTTTTAGGGAGCTATGTAAAGACGATCAGCTAAGCTTTCTAGCATCTAGTAGCATTCAAAAGTATTCTGTCTGCTTTACAGATGGTTTCCTGAGATAGTGAAAGAAAGTATAACCACAAAAGAATGTGAATCAAGAGTCCTTGGTTCCGCTTTCCCTGTAAGAAATACTGAAGAGCAACTCTACTAGTATTTAAGGGGACCAGGCTGCCTAAAAGTTAGGAATGGGGAGTAGAAGAGAAGAGAGACTGAGAAGAGAGATTTGATGGTTCAGAATAAGGGTGGAGTATCACAAGAGCTTCTGCTTCATCTTTTGTAGTGAAAAATCCAGAAGCATTGTCACTTCTGGTGTTTCATCATGTGGTTTTAGCCTGCTAGTCACTACTTGTGGAGCTGTCAGCTGGAGTTGGTCAGTAGTTTTACTTAGGCGATATCATAGTATGAAAATAACAAATTGTACGTAAAGTAGATATTAATTTCTTTATTGATCAGTATACTAAAAGCCTAGTTTTGGGTGTTTTTCACTTAGGCTCAATTTAAGTCACTTGAGTCAAAATGTTTTACCTGTTTGCCTGATAACATTTTGAGGGAGTTTTCAGTTGTGGTTTTTCAGATTTGCAGGGAACAGCAGTAAAATGAAAATAACTTCTTTTCCTTCCAGTGATTAAAAGTCACATGAAAATTTTGTTGAGGAATGATCTTCATAATGCTTCACTTCAGAGACTTAAAACGTTGGCTGTTAGGTCTTGAGTATCAGATATACTTTTTAGCGAATTTAGTCTTAATGTTAGTATTTAATAACTTCTGACTTACTTTGCAGCATATGACTTTTGGATATGATAAAACTTATGGGCATTTTTATATGTCAAGGATAGTAAAACTTAGACCTCATAACAGGAGAGCATTGTGTAACTTCTGGTCAGTTTGAGAGCCCTGATTCCTTCCCCCTCCCTTCCACATCAGTAGAAGGACAACCATCTAAAGGCATTGTGTCGATCTGAAATTCCCAATTTCTTATTAAATTGCATCCTCTTCATAAAAAGAAGGAATGCTGTCTATATGTTGAAATGGGCTGTGTGTGTTTATGCTCTGCAATATGCAAGGAGTTAGTTGCAGGAGATAATTTCGAGATGTTGCATTTTTAAAGAAGCTTTCACAGTCAACAATGAATGACTGAGATTTTCATAGTTATTCCCTGACTTCTTTCCCTAATGCTTTTTAAATTTCCATTGTTTTTGTTGAAGGCCTGGCAGGGCACATTACTGGACTTCCAGCGAAATTGTTTTTAGGTATTATTAAAACTGCAGATGAGACTCTTAAGCCCAGAGAAGAATTTGAAGTTACTGTATATAGACATGCCATGTTGGAGAGTGATTTGTTGTTTATTTTCTGTTTGGAATGGAAAACATTTACTGTAAACTTCTGTTGAGTATGGTATTTAGTTCACAAGTTCAAATGCTTAATCAGTTCTCATTTGGATTATGCTGTTCTGATGAACTTAAAGGGATACATACTATAAAAAAAAATAGGCTAAACATGCCTTTGGCCAAACACCTCTTATCCCATCTTTTAATGTTTTGTTACAATTAATACTTGAGTTTAACCTATTAATTGATAAAATTGTTCTTTCTGATTAGTTCTCAATAGTCTGAAAGGCAGGATTTTTTTTTTATTTTTTTTTTAACAGCCGGCAACAAGCTTGCTTGGCTTTATGCATGTTGGTCTCCTGAAAAAAAGAATAACTTTCAATCTGCCTGCACTGTTCGGTCCTAATAGTGGGGTCTTCACAGCTGTTTTCCTGTTCTGTAAAGTGTGATTCTTATACTTGGCAGTGGAGAATCCTGGACACCTAGACTTTGATTTTTAAATCTGTAGTAGCCTATGGGAGTTCAGTGCAATTCTGCAGTGTTCGGTCCATAGAACTTCACCCTCACTTCATAAAAGCTAGCAAACACAGACCTGGTTTGTGTTACTCAGTGAAAATCTCTTCATTATGTACAGCCCAATCAGCCAAATGGTTAGAATCTAAATAGTTTCTGTTGATTTAATGTCTTTATGTTGTCTTCTTTAATTCAGATACTTTATTCTGAATGAAATGTGGAATAAAAGAGGCTCAAGAAGAGCCTTACTGTGGGAATCTGGTGTTTATAGTTTGATGGGGGTTCAGTAGCTAAGAAATGTTTTATTAATAGCTGAAATCATGTGCTGACCCTTATTTCACATTAAAATGACCGGAGTTTGACACTAAGATGACAGCTGGTTAATACAACTTGAGATTTTAAAGTGCTTGAGTATATGTAAATATTTTGACTGATGTCCTAAGTGTGTTGGAAGATACTTTTAGAAATGTCCTTGTTGTAGCAGTTCATTGCAGTCCCTGTTTTTTTGAGAATAATACTGCAGAAGATAAACTATCTGCTGTTTTCAGAGGACATAGCTAGAATAATTAAGAACACACAATTGACCCCTGTAAAAAAAGGTTGTATGCATTTTGCACTGGTGCTCAACCATATTGGAAGAATTGCTGAGTATAAAACTTGAGATTTCAGATTTCTCTAGTTTGACCACTTAAAAAATAATGCTTGACAAGAACACTACTTTGTCTGGTTTTATATATAAAAACATGTATCATTCCTTAGAACATGCAGTAAATACATTAATAACCTATTGGCTGAGTTAATTCAATCACTAGAAATATAAGGGTCAAAAGCTGAAAACTGTTCAGCAAGAGACATCGCTGTATCTTGAAATTCTGTGAAACTTCAAGAAAAACCCCTAAGTTTTATTAAACTGAAAGTGCTTAAAGCTTTTTAGATTTCAAGTAGTTGGAGCATTTTCATGCTTTTTTACTCCAAAACATTTTACAAAATGCTTCATGCAATCGAGCCACTTTCATCTATTGCGTAATGGTTTATTCTGTTGAAAAAATATACAGAATTGTACAGCAGGGTTTGGGGTTTTTTTTGAGGGAAGTAGATTAAAGAATAAGAAGTAATAATCCAAAATTAGGTATGACCATTCAAGTAAGATTGATACAGGATAGAGGGAATATTAAAGAGGCAAAACATCAGGCTTTTCTACCATCTGTAAATCCAGTGGGGAATAGTGAGAACTGGAAGGAATGAGGCTTGTTTTGCTGGAATTCTGCATCTCATAGGTTCATTGCAAGTTCCAACCAGGATTTTTCTGCTGTGGGGCACTTCACAGGTGTGGTACATATGACATAGATTGTAATGTATTAGTACATGGTGGTTCTACATATTGAAATAGGTGCTTATATGGGCTGATTTTATGCATCCTTTACCAGGACTAGTTTTTCAATGGATCCGTTCCCTGAGTTGCCCCAGCTAAAAGCAATGTTGTTTTTCCCTAAAGACTTTTAGTTTGCCTGCTACCTCTGAAATTTTATCAGAAACTTGCTGTCTTTTCCAGCATACCCTATGTGATTTTTAGAAGAATTTGTGTTTGCAAATCCACCCACAGATGGGTTTTACAGGGTGAGAAAATAAAAAAGATCAAGAGGCAGCTGGAGAGATAAAACATACATGGAAAACTAGAAATGGTCAATGTATTGTAGCAATGAGTGTATTCTGATTGGGCTTCACCTTGTATTTATTTACATGGATATCTGTTCCTACATCTCTGCTCAGAGGGGAGTACGAGCCATGGGGAGTTAGTGTGCTTTGGTATTCTTTAGATTCCTTTCCATCCTTCAGATTTGGATCAAATATGCCATTGGACCCAAAATCTGGGAGTCTGCAGGTGCTGGAAGAATCATGGACATGAGGAAAACCTGACAAATTAATTACACGTCCATGTATACGCAGAAGATGGTTTGTTTTTTGTAGGATTCTTGGGCTGAAAATAAGAAAGATTTAAAGTAGGCTAGAGGAAGGAGCCATAAAATGAAAAGACGGGATAAGACTGTGTGAAAAATAGTGCAGATTATCAAAGAAAAGCACTTTCTAACTAATGATTTATTTATTTAATAGATTCGGTGTAGATTTAAACCTTTTAACACAGCTTCCAAAGGAAGGGTCTCATACCAGAGCTTAGTCACCTAGAAAGGAGTAGATTTGCCATTCTTAGTGCCTGAAGTTTTTCCAAGCATGTCATGTGTTTGGAAATTAATAAAAACAGTGGAATCCCAGTGGTGTAATCCCCAGTACTCATTTGTTTAAAGTGCCCAGCCACCTGGAGAACTTGTAGTTCCCAGTGTAGTTCCCAACTTGGTCCCCAGCCACTGTGAGGAAATGAAAGGCTTTTGGATCAAATGCTTGAGTCAAAATAAGTTTCATGATAATACAGTTTGACACCAAACAAATACTGTACCTACAGAAGAACAGGATATAGATTCATTGAAAGGAAGGTCTCCCATCTAAAGGCAATCACCCCATTTTGCAGTGCCTCAGGTTTATGGCATTCTGAGGCAGAGAAGCTGGCAGAGAGTGGTGGTGAGTTCATTAGCTTCTAGTGAAGCAACTTTTTCAAGAGGTTCAGTGGTAGTGGATGAGACAATACATTTATTTGCCTTGAGGCACTGAGGAATGGAGCTCTGATGACAAAAAATGGTCGTGTGAAGTTTCTGGGAAACAATTCTGAGAATCTTAGTGATTTGAGACTGCAGCCTGATTGATATTCTCTGCAGGTATGATAAATTGCTTGTGTCATTGTAGATAAAGATAATTCTTCCAGAAAGGAGGGACAGCATCTGTACAGATATTTAAGCAAGCAATGCAATGTAAGCATAAAGTACATGAAGTATAAATTTTTATAAGAAGTTTTCTTGGGACAGTGGTTGATCCGAAGAGATCATAATTTAACTAGCAGGAGGTAGGTCTGGCCACAGTGACAAGTTCACTATTGCTTGGTTGTACTGCACCTTCCATTGCCTTCTATTGGATTACTGGAGAAATGTGATAGAAATCTGGGCCCTGGGTTGAGGTGAGGTGTAGTGTTCTTACGCTGTTTACAGAATTAACAAACTGGTTGTGGCTTACAATCAGTAATTTAAGATTTGCTTTGTCTTGTCTTCTTGAAGTCTAACTAAGAATTTCATAGAGATAAAAACACAAATTGGACGTAAAATTGCTTCCATCATATTTTATATTCATATAAACGATAATCATGGCCTAGAATTTAATAGTGTTGCAACTGGGATACTGGTGTGGCTTTGCTCTGCAGTTGCAGGGGTAGCTGTAGTACCTTCAACGACAGATCTGCTGTTACAGTAGCTTGTGCTCGTGAACTTCTAAAAGACCAGCAGATGAAGGTTATCTTAGCCTCAAGGTGTGAGCTATCGTTGCTCTTACTTGGATTGTTCTCTTGTTTATGATGAGAACTACTTTATTGTGGGAGTCAAGTTCCCTTGTGTGAAAGCAAGTGAATGAAGAGCTTTTTTAAAAGCTTTCAGGAAGTTGAAATCGATGTTGGAGCAAAATCTGGTATCGTTAATGAGCAGTTCAGCTGTCTAGCAGGAAGTGGCCTATATGACAATCCACAGATAATTTAAGTAGCTTTATGGACCTAGATTGTCCATATGACCTTACTATATCCACCCTCCTTCCCCAGCAACCTAAATAAACAAACTAGGCACATAATTCACTAAAATCACTGCAGCTGTTTTTGTTGCTGAGTGGCAGTTCTGATTGAATGGGTGCACAGGTAAGATGTATAGGGCTGAAACCTCACTGGATCATTTAAAATTGTGTACTACTTATGTGTGGGATTCTTTTGTGTTCCATCCACCACCACATTTTTTAGCAGTACATAGTGAGTAGGGAGGTGGTTATTTGTGATGCTGTTTCTTTTGAAGGCTTTTCCCCCCGTGTACTATAAAACATCATAGACATTTTGGGGGAAGTTGCTTTTGATAAGCATGAATGTGGCAAGGCTGTGTAATCTCTGCTGCCACTGGTACGTGTCCACATTGACAAGGTACTGAATCTGAGCTAGAACAGCTTGCTGTGGAGTAGAGCTCATCACTGTTAGCTTTTGTATCACAACAGCAATTACCTGGCTTTTAGTTTGCTTGGAGTATGAACTGAGGGAATTCACACCTGCAGAAAGCATGAAGCCCTTTTTAGCCCTTTTTGCAATGAATTTGGCCAAATATACCATGTGGGCAGCTTTCCACAGCAGTTATTTTTAAAAGGGACTGTTTAACACAGTTGTAATTAATTCCTAGGCTGATGTAATGTATGCATTTTACTGTTTCTTTCCCCTGCAATACTGTTTGGAGCTTTGATGCATCATGTATTCCTGCTGTCCATGCCAGACAGGAGGGTGAGAATCTGTGCTCCAGGATGAGGAGAGCAGAACTGTTTCTTTCAGAAATACTGAGGTGGGCAGATGAGTTTAATGATAGTAGAGCCTGGCAATCATGATAATGCAGTGCTGACTTACCACAGATCTGGGCTTGTGCTAGTGCCTTTAGCTCTTGAAGTGCCTCTGTATCAGAGAGAGAATAGGATCTGCAGTGCCCAGCACCTTGAAAAAGCAAAGTTAGTTTAAAGGCTGGAGAAAGTGATTAGATGGTTAATCTAAACAAGGGGTTATATTAAACAATTATTAAAAGAAGCCATGATCCATCAGAATTGTTTCTCTGCTCTCTTTGAAAGTAAATAAAACAAGAATGACAAAAAAACTAAAGCAAAGTTCTTTTTCTATCAAATATATTACTTCACTGACATTCTTATACAAAGTATTTGGAAGAAGATTCTAAAGATTTCGTTCACACTTTGCACATTTGATTTTTTTTTGTTTAAAATTCATAGTTACATGTTTTGCCTTTTAACTTGTATAAAATGTTCAGTTTTGTTAATTTACGAGAACATGTGTAATTTTCTAGATATTTCCCTGCATTTATTAAAAATGGATCAATTCAAGCTATGATAAGCTGCAAACTGATGTTTTGAAGAGGGCTTTAGCCATTCTTTTGTGAATTTAATTTCCTTTTTTCAGCTCCTGGCCTCACTGGAATTGTTGGAGGGCGCCCCAGAGTGTAAGTTAATTCTTGATCATTAACTTGTTGTAATGTGTAATGTTCTACCAGTCACCATCACAAACTTCCCGAGCTTGGGACAGCAACCACAGAAGCACCTAAATCTCTCTGTGTCACTCTGTGCTTAATAACTGCTAACAAGATAATAGAGCTATATGATATGCATGCAAAAAGTAAAATTCTTTATTGAGGTTAAATGTGAGTTATGTAGGTTTCTGATCAGCTCATAGCAATATCTTTGCCTAATGAGCTGTAGGGAAAACTTGAAATGTGACTTCATGGCAAGGCAGTAGCTCAACCACATTAATAGATGTAAGTTTCTAGGCCAGTTTTCTCTTGTAGCTGTTAGTTTGGAAAATGGGCCCACCAAATATACATCTGTATGAGCTCACTTTACCCTAAAACATGAGGTCAAATACCAGAAAGTCCCACAAAATTTTAGCATGAAACCATTTCAAGACTGAGCTGACTATAGCAATGTTGAACATGTTTAAAAAAAAACTGGCTTGATTCATTTTTTTTCTAGATATGGTTAAAATCACGTGGTGATTTATATCCTCATCTTTTCATGCTTATTCATCTAAAACTTTCCTGTCATTTAGCAAATACTATGCATGAAGAAGGGAGAAGAACCTGTGGCTGTATTTCCAGTAGTCCTGTGTAGATGGCTTAGATATCAATGTGGGGCTACTGGCAGTGTAGTAGACTTTAATGTCAAGAAGCACATCCTTTCTCAAGAAAATGTTTTTGCTGTTTTGGCTACCTCCCCTCAGTAAAATTTTCTTCCATTTTTTAAACAAAATCTTACATTCTTAATAATGGAATTTAAGGAGTTTTTACACTTCTCAGGCTTTACAAATTTGGCAGAAAAACCATTGTTAGTCATGTTTGAGTGGATTTAATTTCCCAAGTGTTTGGTGTATGAATAGTCCAAAGGTGCATGATCTGCCAGTTTCATTAATTTCTAGCTAAATGCATTTATTCTTGTTGTTTTGTGTGTCTAGGTCTCCAGTTCTGAAGCCATTTTTCTTCTATTATCCCAAAAGCAATGTTCAGGTAAGACCTACTGCCTAAAGTCTGAGTTCTGTTTTCTTGGAAGTAATTAGAAAAATCCTGCTGATTCTAGCATTTTTGGTAACTTTCAGTAATAAAACTGCAAAGTAGTCTGGTGACTTCAAAAAATAAACTTTTTTTTTAAAAAAATGTCCTGAGAGACTAATGTTATTTACACAGAATGTTTTGCAGCGGTTAAACTTGCCAGCCTTCCATTTTAATTACTGCTAATTTTGAAATATCTTACATAAAAACCAAGCTTCTCTTTTCAGGTTCCTGGAATTGTAGGTTTGAATTATTTTTCCTGCATTTGCAAAGAGTGTTTAAGAAAACTGTAGACTTTTTTGAAGGTTAATTGAGTCTCTTTAAAGAGCAGGCAGTTGGGTGTTCAGAAAGTGGAACTTTATTCTTGTGAGCTTGGATACATCTTCTGAGTTTCTGGGGAGTGGTGTATTTTGCGTGTACTACTGGGAATAAATACTAAAATCATTGAATTTCCTCTTGATTCAACAGGTTTCACCTTAACAGTGAGTTGGGCTTTTTCCCTTCTATAATACCCTGCCTATAAAAATAGAAGTAGTAATTTCTGTTCTTGCCTGTATTACAAAAACTGTCTAATTATGAAAGCCTGTGGAACTGTTGTGCTATCATACAGGAACCTGTGACTCTGTGGCCCTATTCAGTTCATAGCAATAGTTTCTTTCAGTCCAAGAATTGACAGTTCAGAGGTCTAGGCAGTCCTAGGTGAGAAATTACAGTGCAAGAGCCTACTTCTTTGATGCTTGTACCGCTGTCTAGTTCAAAGTTTTCAAGATAAACTTGAAGAAACTGGTTTTCCTGAACCATAAAGTATTTGGATTTATAAACATTGTCTCTGCTCATCTGAGTGCCATCAGATGTTGAATTTATCCTCTGGAAACTGCAGACAAAACTGCATCTGTGCCCTTCTTTTTCAAGTAGCTTATAACTACTTCATCTCTCCCATTGCATGGCATCCTAATACTCAGTAAGAGCCTTTTCATCCATCCGTCATCAAGAAAGTGGCCAAAGGCTGGAATGTTGATCTGTGTTAGGCCACAGGTACTGTGACAGGCTTCTGCTCAGGGTGGCTCAGGGAAACTTCGGGAGCACAGGCAGCAAGTGAAAAAGTGGGCAAGAAGGAGCAGTCAAAACAACTTAATCAGAAAGGGACTGTTAAGTTTTCATTCTTTAACATTCATATAGTGCTTAGAATAACTAAGCCCTATTCTTTAAGTAGTATTCTTCATTAAAGGAAAATATTTTAATTTCACAACTTTACAGAGAAGATGCCATTTAGTTATTAAATCTAAGCTAATTGCAAACTCTTTAAAAAATATTTTTAAATGTTTTAAAAAATGCATTTAAAAAACACACCTTTCTTGTTGTCTGAAGTTGAAGTACTTTTAATGTCACTTACATTTTGCCTTATACAAATGGCTTGTCTTTGCCAAGTTGAGTGTGAAATTATTATCTTTATGGAAGTTTAGCCTACCACTGTGTTGTTCAAATTCAGTATTAACTTACTTAATTAGCGCTGTGTTCCAGACTTGGCAAAATGCTGTTGAGATTAAACAGTTACCTAATTTAACAAGGAAAGAAAGCAGTGTCTCATTTTCTCTTTTCAATACAGAAAATCAAAGTCCTTGCTCTCTGTAACTTATCTGATCGGGGCACTGATATGCTGTCAGCAAAATGCGGTATGTCCTATCGCTCTTGACCTGCAGTAATACTGAGGGTAAAAATGTGGTGTGATTCAAATCCTTGATTCAAAACTTTAGCCATATTTTAAAAACTATTGTCCAATAAGAGATTACAGAATGAGTAAGGTATGAATTAACTGATTTTCTAGACTCAGTTACAAAGAGTCAGCATTTGACCTAAAACTAAAAAAATTCAATAAGTAGATTATGAGTTATGTTAACATTGCCACAGTGGGTTCTTTTCTTTTATGTTTGGTAACACCTTTCTTTGTGTTAGTTTGGATTCAATGTCTTGTTTGTTGTTTCCACTGGTTTTATGCAATTGTACTGATTTTGTCACAGATCACCAGTGGTTTTACAGTTCAAATAGTAGTTGCTCTTCATGTGTGCTTTGAAAGTAACCTAAAACTTTTATGTAGAGAGAAATTGCAGCAAACCTACTGATGGCAAGTCACTATTAGTTATTCTTTGAGGACAATCTTAAGAAAGACTGCTGAGTAGAGTTATTTTGCATTTGCTGACAACTGAGCACTGATAACGGCTTCAGCTAAGTTAGTTTCTGTTGTTTAGTTCTGGAAATTTAACCTGATTGCATCTGAATCTTTCATACTGGGAGTCCTCCAATACATACAAAATGGATGCCACTCTCTTCCATCCCACTTCTCATGTTCTGTCAGTGGTCCCACAGGCAAAACTGAAGGGTAGGCTGCTGTGTGTGTACTTTCTACATCCTTCCTCTTGATCAAAAGGACAATTACTGTTAAAAGCTGAGATACTGGTTCTTATATAAATCAGGGAGCAAGACTTGTGTTTTTCCCTCTCCCCATATTATTAGAGGTTTTGAGCCACTTGATCCATGGCTGGTGCCCCTTTGTTTCTCCAGGTCATTGCTGCCAAACAGTTGGGTTACAGTGATGATGTGCTGCACACAAATTGCTGTCCTGTGGGTCACGGGAATTGGGCTTCATCTGGATCTGTGGGTAGCTGCACATTAGTCAGGTCACAATAAATAATTTCTAGCACGGCTAATTCCTTCAAGAACTGGATACCTCCCTGCATTGCGGTCCTCTTATCTGGGTGACACACAGCATTTTCCTTGAAGGGATATCTTTCCTTCAGACACAACAGGAGTTGTCCTCAGAGGCTGAGGTCCTAGGCCCCTTTTTCAAATCCATTTATCAATGCCCGCTTCCCTAGAAAGTGGTCACACCTACTTGACTTCCCTACCCTCTAATTACAGGCTACTAGCTCCATTATCCCAGCATCATAGCAGCCAGGTGATAATGTGCTGACCTAGAAGACAGGTGAAATATTTTTGCATATCTCACATCTGATTCAAAGATAGGTAACTTGTTCTTCCTCTTTCTCCTGTTATTGTGATGCCTGTGCTTCATCCTCCTTTACAAGCTGAGTTTTCTGTCCATGTCTTGTGTATAGGAGTGACTGATATTTAGGAGGTGTTAGTTCTCTCATTGCTCTGCAGTGCCTGTCACTGGGGTTGGAGTAGCTGTAGTTTTTGTTTTATCATCAGATCCAGAGGCCGCCTTTTCCTCTTGAGAAGAATAGTGCCAAACAGAGCTTGGTAGGCCTGTGCCAGCACATTGCAGTGATTTGTGTCTCTCTGGAATTGTCAAGGTGACGGCATACTTTTTCCAATATTTTACTAGTTCTTCTGGATTCTGTACTTGTTCAAAGGTGAAGTTCCAAAATGCAAACTGCGCACACTCCTATGCACTTGCCCGTACCACCATGCACCTTGCCACTCTTAATGATCCAACCTCAGGGCAGATCATAAACCTCAGACAATCATAAAATGTTAAGGGGTTGGAAGAGACCTTAAAGATCATTTAGTCCCACCCTTCACTGCTGTGGGCAGGGATACCTCCCACTGCACCAAGTTGTTCAAGGCCTTAACCAGCCTGGCTTTGAGTACCTCCAGGAATGGGGCATCCCTAACTTCCTTGGGCAGCTTGTTTCAGTGTCTCTCCACCCTCACAGTGAAAAATTTCCTCCTAATATCTAACCTAAGTTTCCCCTTTTTCAATTTGTACCCATTACCCTTGTCCTGTCACTACAGTTCCTTACAAAGAGTTCCTCTCCAGCTTCCATGTAGACTTGTTCAGAAACTAGTAGGCTGCTATGAGGTCTTCACACAACCTCCTCTTCTCCAGGCTGAACTGCCCCAACTCCCTCAGTCTGTCTTTGCAGGGAAGGTGCTCAGGTCCTTTTATGAACTTCATGGTCTCTTCTGGACTTGCTCAGCAGGTCTATGTCCTTCATGTTTTGGGAACACCAGCACTGTACACAATGCTCTAGGTGGGGTGTCACAAGAGCAGAGTAGAGGGTGAGAATCACCTCCTTCAGCTGGCTAGCCACACTCCTTTTGATGCAGCTCAGTATTTGATTGACTTTCTAG
Source organism: Cettia cetti (assembly GCA_013401135.1). NCBI lineage: Eukaryota > Metazoa > Chordata > Aves > Passeriformes > Sylviidae > Cettia > Cettia cetti. Next base: position 21,098 of record VZUI01037604.1, on the reverse strand, counting down.
GCTGTGAACATACAATGATGTGTCATGTTGAGTTTTCCATCAACTATCATTCCCAAGTCTTTGTCTGCAGGGCTGATTTCTGAGAACTAGTCCTAAATAGTTGTTTAAAATTCAAACAAGACCTGGAACACGTTCACAAGACATGAGCCCAGGTGTGGCAGGTGGCTAGGAAGGCCAGTGGCATCCTGGCCTGTATGAGCAATAGAGAGGCCAGCAGGACCAGGGCAGTGGTCGTGCCCCTGTATTCAGCACCGGCGAGGCCACATCTCGAGTCGTGCATCCAGTTCTGGGCCCCTCAATTTAGGAGGGACTTTGAGGTGCTGGAGCACATCCAGGGAAGGTGACAAAGCTAGTGAAGAGTCTGGAGCATAAGGTCTCATGAGGAGCAGCTGAGGGAGCTGTGGTTCTTTAGCCTGGGGGAAAGGAGGTTCAGGGGTGACCTTATCACACACTACAGCTACCTGAGAGGAGGTGGAGTCACCATACTTGGATGTGGCTCTTAGATCTAGTTGACATGGTAGTGTTGGATAATAGGTTGGACTTGATGAGCTCAGAGGTCTTTCCCTATCTAATTGATTCTGTGAAGACATAATGATAGGAACGTGCTAGTTTCAGCATCCCAGGATATTAAAAATTCTCAAGATCTATTGTAATTAGCGTGGAGGATAAGGGGAAGAGGAAGGGAAGTGTGTCCCCTCTATGGTCTTAGCTTCCAAAGAGAAAAGGTATAATTAGCAGTAATTTCTGATAGATGACTCCCAAGTACAGGAGTGACAGCAATGCTGAATGCAAATACCAGATTAGTTTCACAATCAGCAATTATATCGTATCATTAGCCAGTGTTACAAAGTACAGCTCGATAGCCTCAGCCCAGTTTCCATGGGTGGTAAACATCATAATAGAGAACACATACTGCAGGTAAGGCGGTATGTAATTGAACTTGAGGAACAAATGCATCAACTTTGAGAGCAAATAAGTTGTTGTGACCAGTGGATATTAAACAAATACAATGAATACTTTTAAGAAATTTGTTCTAACATATTGTAGTCAGATCTGTTATTATCTCAATCCATTAAGCCCCATATTGGTCATGAAAAAGGCCGGTCAGGGTGTATTCTCAACGGGCAACTAAGTGCCAATCAGCCACTCTCTCACCTCCCCCCTCCCCAGTGGAATACAGAGAAAAATTGGAAAAACGGTAGAAAAATAAACCACACAAGTTGAGATAAGAATAATTTAATAACTGAAACAAAGTAGTAGTTGTTGGTATTATTAAAGTGATGAAAAAGTAAGAGGGGAATAAAACCCAAGAAAGACAAGTGCTGCATTGTAGAGTGTCCCTCCACCCACTGGCCAATGCCCAGCTTGTCCCCCAGCAGCAATCAGCAGCTCCCAGCCAGCTCCTCACTCTTCCCATTTATACACTGGGCATGATACTCTTTGGTGTGAAATATCCCTCTGGCCAGTTTAGGTCAGCTGTCCTGGCCATGCTCCCTCCCAGCTCCCTGAGCATCTGCTTATTGGCAGATGGGAATATGAAGTGTCCTTGGTTTAGAGTCTACTCTAAGTGTTGCTACTGAGAAACCATCAAGCCCAAAATTCCTGTATTGATGTATTTTTTTAGCAGCTTTCACAAAATATATTTGAAGATGAACACAGAATGCAGAGAGAAGTTTGTCTTTATTACAGACAGCATTAAGAAGAAAAGGGGATTACATCATGGAAAAGGTGGAAATGTTCAAGTTTTGGGATTCAATTGTCAAGAGTTGTGACATAAAATTCCATCCAGTGTTGCAGCATATTGAGGGAGATGGAAAGAGATTTGCCTTCTTTTAAAAAATACCAAACTGGATGCAGCATTTCTTTGGATTTTTTTATACCATTTTTCCCCCTAAACTAAGACTTTTTAGATTTATAATGAATTGTTACTGTATTGTGACTTCTTAAAAGGGAGCAACAGAGCCTTTTCTGTAAAGCTATTACTAGATCAGTACTTAATTAGGAATATGCTTTATTTATTCACATTGCAATGGATTTCTGATTTGACTGTTTGAAAATCTGTGTTCTTCGTACAGATCAACCTTTTTTTAAATGGGCAGCATGTTGAGATATTTGAGGAGGATCTCACATTTACATCAGATGAGGTGGTTTCGTTTGATCTACCCAAGATTAGCAGTGAATTGAAAGGTATGTTCATCTTTGTACTTGTGAATGTATCATTTGCTGTCTTTGTCCTGGTAAATCGTGTTAGATTTTGTCTGAAATACATTTTGGGTCCTTAGGTGATACATTTTTATGGCTGTTGCAAAACACAAACTGTTTTCTTGGATGGTGGTTAGTGTCATGCAGTATAACATGTATTTGAGACTACAACAAGCATGGAAGTAAATTTTTATTAAAACCCCCTAAGCCTAAAACACAACTGAAGACCTTGTAAAGCTGGCTTGAAATTGAAACATGGTTTCAAAGTATACTGTAATCTTACTTTAGGTGAATCCTGGGAGTAGCTGGGTTTATCTTACATCAAAGTAGTGTTCAGAATAGAGGACAGATGAACAGAATGACTTATGGACTTAGAGCACTTAAATAATTAAAATTTGGTCCTATTCCATATGGTAGTCTTCACAAAATTAACAGGAAAGGGATCAGCCTTTAAAAACTGGTGACTTTAAAAGAAACCATACTGGGTTAATAATCCAGCATGATGGTTCCTGTGTTGCTGCTAGACTTGTCTAACCAAATTCTCTGAGAAAGAAAAGAACCTTGAGAAGGACTAACCAGCGAGTTGAATGGAGCAGTCAGGATGTCTGCAATGAAAAGGAACTGTTAAATCAGAGTTGCTCATACAAGCAATTACTAAAAGTGCTGGACACGTGAAAATTTTTGTTATTTCTAATGGCTGAACTATATACAATATTTCTTAAAGTATAGGATGCTCCATAATTCCCTTTTGGTGCAAACAGTCTTCATTATCTTACTTCTCTTTACCAGAGAACTAAGAGAATTAATTTAAAGCTGTGGATAGGTATTTGAAAATATGAATCAGTTGACTCTACCTAAAAACTACAAGTTAGAAAAAATTCTAAAAATAATACTCATAGTCAAAGAGTAATTCAGGTATTAAAGTCTGTGTATACTTAAAAAATTAATGCTATTAAGGCATTTACATATTAAGGTTTATTCTGGATTCCAGATAAAGGTGAATAGTGTTTCTCAAAACTAGTAATATAAAAGGTAACAACTAATACAAGTTAGTAGGGAATGTTTGTATCACATAGAGACATTTTGAAATACATACATGACTGTTTATTGCCTTTTGAAAGCCACTAATAGGGGATGCCTGATTGCCATGCATCTGTTTGTTTTCCCCGTCTATTCAAACATCTCTTCAATACAGTGATTTGTGCTGTGCAGAAACAAGTTAAACTCTTAAGTGTGGTTTCAGCTCTTATGTCTGTTGGAAATCTGATGTCACACCAGCATCTCTCAGCTCCCTGGGAGTTCTCAGGAGGGCAGTGAGGCATTTGCACCATCAGACCAGGCAAGCTGAGGAATAGTTCTGCTTAATGAAAGATTTAGCAAAGGTCCTGGGTTTGGGATTTTTTTCCAAGGTGACTACAGTGTTAAATATTGGAGAAGCAAAAAGCTATTAGATGCCTAATGCATTTTTATAACTTGAGAAAACTTTCTGAGGTGCCTGACACCAGCATTTAACTACTGAATTCTTCAGGCCTTTTTTTCAGGCAAAACCCCACTTTTGAGAGATAGCAGAACTTCTCCGGTTGTTTCCCCTGAGAAGGATCTCTAAACTTTTGCCCTTGGTTGTAAATATAAATGTTTTCTGTATGTGACTAAATACTTACCTACTTCTGTGGCTTAATGTAGGACAGCATGGATGAGAAAGACAAATGGGTTAGACTCTAAAAGGAATAGCTTCTGCTAAAGCATTTTCTGTCAGCATTTAGAAAGGAGGAAAGTATTTTTCTTAGTTTCATGGTTATCTCAAGTGTGAGGGACTGTTCCTTGTCGTTAAATAGATAAGAGAAATATGTGAAAATGGATTTAAAATATGCTGCTAATGTTCTTCTGAGAGGGTGGAATTTGAATGTACCATTTTCCCTGGCTTTGAAGGGAATTCTTTCATAGATTTGTTTAAGATGTTTATTAAATGAAAACAATTTCCTGGTAAACAGATCATAAAAGATAAATCAATTAGGATAATAATAAATGAAAACACTAGAACACTGACTTGAACTGGTTTTGTTTAAAGAGAGATTGTCAGAGACTGACTGTGTCAAATGTCTGATGGAGAAAAGATTTCTACAACTTGCGCAATTTGGATATTGTCAAATTTCAGCCTTTGAAAAAGCACTACATTTTGTCTTGAATTGTATATGGAATGAAATTATTAAAATTAATGTGATTTCTGTAGTGTATGAAGTGTGGTAGTCTTGTCCAAAATGAGCAATAAGCTTTAGCTGGATGTTCAGCTCCACTCTCAATGGAGGTGTTTAATCAAAAATAATATTCCCCAATTAAATAAATACACTGTTAAATATTTTCTTCCACATTTCATGGCACATTTGTGCTTGCATGTGAATATGGAAAAGATTTTGAGCTTCAAGCTCCAAACAAACCTCCTGTGTTCCTCTTTTTTATTGTATGCTTTAACCTCTTCAGACTTCATACCTTTGTGACTTTATACCACTGAGGAGTTACTGTGCCAGACTAAACTACAATAACCCTTTCAGCTCACCTTTCCCATTGACCCAATATATATTATAAAACTTTAGGTCTTAATTAAAGCAGTTCAGTGCTGATAAGTTGTTGTTTGGGTAGATTGTGGGAAGATTTTCTGATCCAGGTGTGCCAGTAGAAGAGGTTGCTGTGGTAAGCTCCTAGTTTTTCATCATTGTTTTCCTTGTTATTGCCACTCCAATGTGCCAGTAGAGCTCCTCTGGTGAATGTTGACTGATCTGCTTCAACCAAACACAGATACACTGTACCAATTATGTGTCATGTTGTACTAAGGCATTTTTGTTCTCCAATATATCTCCCACCCCATACCCAAATGGACTTGGGGGATCTGTCCAGCTGCCATTGCCACAGACAGGGTCAGTGAAAACTACAGCCAGTAGGATTTGGACATAGTTTCTCTTTCACCCAGGTCAGCCTGGCTTGTGTCTGTGTCAGCAATTTTCTGTGGGCAGGAAGGAGCTGAAAGTAAGGATGATTAGGCTAGGGCTGGGTTTACCTGATTACCTGACGCAGTTCACAGAGCATGTGTCTACTCATGCCTGCATAGTAGGTGCACTGTGCTCTAAGTGATGCCCCTGGTCAGTATTTGCAGCATAAGATCTTGAATATTGGGTCTCCTACTCCCTAAAATTAAAACAAAATTTAAAAAGGAAAAAGAAAACCCGAATAGTTTGGTATTCTCAGGAGAAGCAATAATAGTACAAAAAGGACAGACTGATGTATTTTCAAATTGTGTTGTGCCTTGCAACATGAAGTTAGTCCAGCATAATTTATTTACAAGACCCTGTACATTCAGTTCCTTTAAATTTGGGATATTTGTGACTTGCTTCTTCTGGCTGCCATCAGCAGCAGTTGCAGCAGAAGCTGCCACAAAGCAGGAAGGCTGTCACTTCCCTGCTCTGCATATTCCCCCTACTGGTGTCCAAGGAGCAGAGGGAGGGGAAGAACTCACTTGCATCCAGAAGGATGAAAAAAAGACAGGAAGGGGACAGAGGAGAGAAGGACTGAGGGATGAGAAGTTTACTGTGAGTCAGGAGTGGAGGTCAGTCTGTTACTGGTGGTGAGATTGAAAAGCCAAGGAGGCCGGGAGAGTTGATATGGCCATAGGAAACTTGGATCAGAAGCAAGACTGAAAAATACTCAATTCTCACTGCCTGGAGGCTTGGATATAGCCCATGCTTCAAGTTTCAACGTTATGCTGTGATCAATGAATAACTCAAACTCAGTAGCAAAGCTTCATGTCTCACTTAAGAGAACAGGAGCTAGATGGTGACAGCCTAATACTCTTAGTAATCTACAATTGCAAGAGGTCTGTGCTGTGTAACTTAACCACCAAACCTCAGGTATATACTGTGTGAATCCCACAATATGGAATTTCTGGATTTGGACAGGAGTGGGTTTGCTTTTTGATATATAGATGGATAAAAAATACTTCATATGAAATTTGCTCAGTGAAATGCAACAACCTCTGTGTTCCTTAAACATCCAATACTCAGGCATTGACAAGTTAAAAAAAATCAAGATTGGCTTCCTAGAAAGCATACATTTTCTTATGTAATATTAAGATATTTACAAAAACAGTAACTTGAAATATTAGGTTTCTTCTATACAGCTGGATAAGAAGCTGTATAGTGCAAATGCAAGTGAGAGATGCACTGTATTGAAAAGGAATTTAAGTTGTTACTGTTTTCTACAGGCATTAGCAGATTAAACAGATGTTACAGAATTATCAGGACAGTAGCAACTGCAGGTTGTTGCTATTTTCCACCTGCTCTGGAAGCAGAGATCTGTGTGTTAAGGGAACAAGAGTTACTGGCTAGGCAAGAAAAGACAAGCAGCTGCTATGGCTCCTTCAGAGGTACTGCATTGCTAAGGCCAAGATAGAAGTCATATTAAAGGGTGATGGAAGAGGGGATGCCTGGTACAGCATTTGGCTGTAAAAAAGTAAAAGGGATTTGGGAGATGGAGCCAGAGGGATCAACTTCTAATTTTGGCCCTCAGTGTCACCTCTTTTTCTCTAGGTACTCCTGTGAGAAGGATTGGAAATGTTTTCAAAATACTGCAAACAATGCAAAAAGCATGCACTTAAACTGACAGTTACTCCTTCAAAATATGTGATTATTTGTAACACCACTAAAATGAATTAATTTTTATGTTGTACAGATCTGCCAAGTGGTCCACATACTTACCGCTTAGAAGATCTTGCCTATACTAGAAGTGGAGACAAAGGCAATTCTGCAAACATAGGTATTTTTCTTCCTTTCCCTTTCTGAAGTGATGTAAAATTTTCATATAAGAGTTACATATCAAGTGCTAGTCTTAATTTTTTTAAACATCACTTGACCTTTATTTTTTTATAGTTGTGCTGAAACAAAAGAATACGTATTGAATATGGATTTAACTAATGAAATAGCTGTAGTCTTCTGATGAGCAGCTGTTGTAATCCGAGGTACTAAGAAAAAATACTAGCATGTTATACTAAAAAAGGTTTTTGTTTAGGGTGGACAGTTGAGCTCCCAGAAATTAAGAAATGCCTTCTTAAGGTTTTTTTTACACATCAGTTACTACTCCTTCGTGTGTGTACATTACGTAATATAATTTATCGACTCTCTGTTCATGTATATGTTCATGCATTAATTTTGTAACACACCCATGGCTAAAACATTAGCAGTGTTAGGAAATATAAAGTTCTGATAAGTACAAGAATGTTTTTATTTTATTGCTAATGCAAATGGTGTATTTCAGTATGCAGTCTCTTTGCATTGATTGTGCTGCTTCTTGCATTGTTTAATAATTCCTTCTATTCCTTACTTCTGCATGCAACAATTGGCTCTCTTACTTGTTGGAAGATGAGAGCGTGTGCTGTTCAAAGCTCAGTATGAATTAAAGGTGCGTTTGGGATTTGATTTGCTATTAGCTGTCACCTAAAACGGATGAATTTTGTTCATTTGTATTCAGGAATATAGTTTTCTTGTCCTTGTTTGTGAATCTCTTTTTGCTGGGTTGAAGAATGAACCAATGTTGATTTTTTTTTCTTTTTCCTTTTCCTTTTTTTTTTCTTCTTTCTCCATGATTGACCACTGTTACAATGTAGCATTGCCAAGTCATGAATGTTGTATACATAATAGACTGTTTCAGATATAAAGACACTACTACTTTTCTAAGGAACAACACTAACAACAACAAACTTGACCTCTAATTTAAGTCCAGATAGACAGGTCCCTGTAACACAAAGCTGTTTTCCTGATCCTGCTCTGGAACCTCAGCTTCAGCATAAAATTAGCTGAAGCTTATAAAGCATATTTATAGCAATAAAAATATAATTGTGATTTGTCAAACGCTTACGTCTGAATCCCGTGCAAGAGGTGGGGCAAGGACCAAACCTTTGGTCACTGATCATGCCTTGTTGTGGTTAAGGGTGATTACCTAAATAACTAAGTCTCGCAAACCATTTAAGGGAAGAGAATTGCCTGTGGGTTGTTTGTTGTGATGCTGTTGTTCTTTAGGTGTCTTTCAGTGGCAGGGACTGTTTGCAGCAGAAAAAATCCTGTGGTCACTTAGCATTCTTTGGTGTCATGCTCCACCCTACATTTCTACTGACAGAGGGAGAGCTGTCATACAGTTGTGGTTTTTATTCAGGAGCTCATTAAAGGGGATCCATATGTACAGTTTCAGTTAAGCAGAGGATGTCCACTTAAGGTTTTGAAAGGATAAACACAAACTGGTTTTAACAGTTCCTATTTCAACTAATGCCTGTTAATGCCTAACAGGTGTGATAGCACGGCATCCCCTCTACTATCCATACCTAAAGAAAACTTTAACTGCTCAGGCCCTGGAGAGTTACTTTCAACACCTTTTAGAGCATGAGAAACCAGAAGAAGAACTAGTAACAAGGTGAGTAGCTTGCTGCGCAGCCCACAGTTTTATGGTGGACACATGATGGAATCAGAAGTTATCTTAAAATACGTTTACATAAATATTGCCAACTTGTGTGTGTTTTCTGTGGGGGTTTTTATGTATCTTCCTTTGCCTTTTCAAATAACAATTTGAGCATAGTCACTGAGAAAGAACATGAATTTGCGCCTCTCTTGAAGCTGGGCAAAGGTTGTGAATCCATTTAGTGAAGGCATTTAAATTCTCAGAATTAGCATAGTAGTGTTGGGGCTGTTCCTGTGTTTTGTTCTAGTACAGAATGTCTTTACCAACTAGAAATACCTTCCAATGCCCTTTGAGAAATTCATCTTTCCACTAGTTTTTAACCATTTGGAAACTGCAGGAGCCTTAGTAACTGAAGCTTTCCAAGCCTCTGAGCCACTGCTGAAGTGAGATTTGGAAATCTGTAGAACACTACCTGAAAGACATTCATACAGCCAATGATAGTCTGGAGCCCAAACTTACCTGATGAGTCATCAGAAATGGGCCTCACATTGTCCCTGCTTCTGCAAAGCATTTTAATATTTATGACGTTCACTCACTCTTGAGAAAGTATTCCTTCTAGTACCCCACTCTCACCCACTTTTGTGCCACATATACCAAGCCAGAATTTAAAGAAAAAACATAGCTAATTTCTTTTAAAATCTGAAAGATAAAGCATCCTAAACAGGACATTTTTATGTGATCTCATCTACTAAAGAATATTCTCTGCCAGCAGACAATATATGTAACATTCTTATTTTTGTGGTATGGCTGATGCCCAGGGCCCTTCTTGGGGACTGAATGAACACTGTTCTTTTGTTGTAGCATGAGGTAATGAAGCTTGCTCTCCTCAGGATGACCAGTAAAACAGTCAAGAGATTTTAAATATTTTCATCTCTTTGAAAACATGTAAAAGCTGAATACTCCCACAAACCATTCAGTCTTCTAAAACACGTTTTGATACAAAGTCAGTTATGCTGCACATAAGGAGATTTTGTCAAATTCCTTTATGTATTTCCATGGGTAGTGGATAAACTATTAACTATCTTTTTTCAAGGAGCTTGAGTCAGAAAGGTACAGCTTAAAGCTCAGAGAGAGCTTGGAATTACTTTAACCCCTGATCTTTGAATTGTAAGTGCTGGTTTTGTCTTCATAAGCAGCTCAGTGCAGATCTCACCCACTGTTTCGTAAGTGCTAACAAATCTATGTATCTAATAAATTGTGGTACTAAGAATTGTGAGTGCATTTCCTTGGAAACAGAGCAGGGAGGGGAAGAAATAAACAGTGTCATGCCTCCTAATAATACTTCTAGAAATTGATTCATTGTCATTCCTTAATGCTGTTTATGTTCATAAATAAAAGTAGAAATTTGCTCTTTCTGGATGAAGCCAAATTAATTTGATTAATTAGATGATCTGTTTGTGGTTTTGGCTTTCTTTAATGATGTGATAATGGAGCTCTGTGAGTGAATTGGAAAGCTACTGGGGAAAAAGAATAAAACCTTTTGTGGAAATATTTAGGATTATAAGGATTATGCTCATGTGCTTCAGATTGTGTAGTTTCTTTTCAAATTACTTGTTTATTTTTTAGTTTTGACTGTCATGAAAAAGAGCTGTCTTACTGTCTGATTTTTCTTAATTTCCTTTATTTTAAATGGTGAGTAGTTAAAAACTATTAGTTTTGCTACTATAAACATACCAGCTGTGTCTCTGCCTCACTACAGAACAGTCTCTTAACCTGTTGCCTTTTGTGCTTTTTCACTAGAGGCATTAAATAGGTGTACTAAATAGAGAAAAGGTGGGATTATTTTGGTGGAGAACACTGAAAACTCATAAACTTACAGATCTGCTAGGTAAAATAATAGCAAAAGATGGTCTTTCAATCCCCAGGTGTTTGCTTCCCACAGCTAGAGGACATTCTTAACAGATCTGAGTATCTTTAGATACAGAATAAGAAACCTTTTATGCAGTGGTACTCTGTCAGTCATTTAAGAAGGACAGTAAAACTGTCCTATGAGATTTTGCTATTTTCATCTTTTGAAATGTGGTGCATGTAATGTTTGGAGAACATTGCAATGCTCAGCAGTATTAAAAAATGACAGCTGATTTCTTCACATGCAATGTTTTCATCAAGAGCTGAAGAACAACAAATGTGGATGCTGATGCTTCTAGATGTTTTTTGGGTTTTTTTTGTACATACATTTATTAGAAAGGAAAAACAATTATTTCTCTACAGTATATCTCATATGCAAATTCTTATTTAAGCATGTGGACTTGGTTCCTGCTTTCCTGTGACGAAAAGAATCCTGTTTCTCGTTGATTTAAATGCATTAAATAATTTTATATCATTTTTATTTCCATGTATTTTAATGGGATATTCACCGGGAAACCTGACTTCTTTGACTATTATGGACAGCACTTTAAAGGAGGTAGTTAAGCAGGCACCCCATAGTGCATAAGCATAGGAATTCAGTTAGAACAGTGAATATTCCTTGTCTTACTGGTTTCTGTCACAGGTATTCTTTGAAGGGTTTATTTGTTTTCTGTGTTTTTTAAAAGTAGCTCTTAAAACATATAATCAAATTGTACAATTAGATTCTTTTTTTTTTCCTTTAGATCTCAGTTAATTCAGCTTAAATTGTTTAATTATGCTGAGTAAATGCCTGCCAGCATTTTGGTCAATGTATTGTTGCTGCTTAGGACTATTACAATGGTAATAGTGGTTTTTCTTCCTTATATTGTGCAAGTTTATTTTCTGTGTGGAAATATTTTGGATGCTCAGATGCTTCAGACAAGCCTTAAAATGGTGAAGCTGGCCTTCACATTATTTTGTAATCCTCATTTTAGCTAGATTACCAACTGTAAATATTTTTTTGAAGTAAATAAAACAAATATGCCATGTTAAAGTGTTCCAAATTAAGATCTCCTCTGCCAAAATTACTGTAGAAAGTGAAATGAAAATCTTCCACTTATTTGTTTCTGCTTTTATATGCTCTTCAGTTTCTCTCCTGATTAGTTTTTTCCTGATTGATTTTCATGGCACTTCTTTTGAGAGATGAGATATTAGGAATTGATATTCCATCAGATATTCTCTTGAGGAGACATCCTCCAGTTGTAAAATTCTTTGCTGCTTGGAAATCTTTACCAGTTTTTCAGAGTAGAATCTATAGTGTAGTACTTTGCTTTGGTAGCTCTCTGGCTTTCATGGTTATGTGGTGGTTGGAAATTTTTATTTTGATTTTTAGAATATTTTGTGGGGTCATCTGATTGTGCTATATGGTTGGTTATGGTATTAAATTTAGTAAATAAGGTAATTTAGTAAATAAGTAAATAAGGTAATTTATTGTAGAATTTCTTTATTCTTCATGTTCATGTTGTCTAATAGAGCACTGGTGGATTATTCTTTCCTGCCTTCCCAGTGGATTTGCCTTTAAGCATGATCATGTTGCCTGTCAACTGTTTTTTGAGAAAGGGCAACAGAATGCTGACACCAATTTTTTTTTTCCTGAAGTAGAGTGTGGTAATGAAAAAGAGCTTAACGTTAAAACTTTTTGCCTGGGAGACAGACACAGACATTCGGTGACTACTTGCTTTAGAACAAGAAGTCACTGCCAGACTGCTCAGCAGAATCATCTCCTTCCACAAGAGGTTTGGGTCATATGCTGAAGATAAAAGGGCAGACAGGGCTGTGAGCACCAGAAACAGCATAGATTGTCACAGTGCTCAAAAGGAGGCGAAAGAGAGAAACCTCAAAGTAATAAAATCAGCAGTATAAGAGCGCTGCAAGAAATTCCACCTATATTAGGGGAAGGATTTAAAGAATCTGTCCCAAACAGATGAAGATCAGTAGGTGACTAAAGAAAAATAAATGACGTTGGAGGAAGCAGGATTTAAATTGCAGTAGTCAAACATCTGGAGACAGAGTGAGAATTGGATATCATCTTTCTCTGTTAATTCCTCATGGCTTGTTGATGTTCTGGTTTAAATACTTTCCTAAGGAATTAAAGCAAAGATATCAGGTACTTAGATGAAGAAAATATTGGGAGAAAGCAAAACCACAGAAAACCAGCAATAGAAGGAAGATGACAAAACACTGAAAAACTGCAAGGAGAGGCAAATGGAAATGTACTATTTATGGAATTTGAAATAATAAGAAGCCATTTGCCAAACTGCTACAGAAGTTTCCAAATTGGAACTGCACCAGTCAAAAGCAAGGATGGAAAAATGCTTACAGTGCGATGGAACAGAAACATAGGTCTGTCACACTAAAATAAAATTTTATCTGAACAAAGTACATGGCTCCAGGAAAGCTCTGATTTGAAAGTTATCTGTTTGTTGGAAGAGTTGATGTAGTGACTCACAGATGGTTCTCAGTAACGAAGAAGGGTGTCTTTCCAGTTAGCTGGCAGCATTTGTTAGCAGGTGAGTTCCAGGAATTAAGAGATTGTACTCTTCAGTATCAGAACTAGGAGCTAATAAAAATGCTTTATTTTGCCCGTCGTGTTGTCCAAGTTCATATTGGATCTTGAACCTCTGGCTTACCGATCTGGATTTAAACTCACAGAAAGAAACAACTCTAGAAACAACCTTATTGGAAATGGATGAGGTTTGAATAGAGGAGAATCATTACCTTATGGTTCAGCTTTAAAACTGTTAAGGGCTGTTAATTTGGAGTAAGAGAAAGGAAAAAGAAGGCAGGTAAGGCCTATCTTAATCATGTACCTTTTAGACTTGACTCAGCAGTGGGATGTGATCAAAAACATGAAAATTCTGCATGCTGGTTTTTGCTTGATGTTCCCTACACATTTCTTCCAAAATCCCCTAAGAAATAATGCGCAGTTTTTATTTTACAGATATGAGTTGCCAGGAATCCATGGATTAAATTTTGTTCTGAAGAATTCCCTTGGTGGTGGTGGTATAGCATCCCTAAGAAGTGACCCACAGGCATGTATCAAAGCAATAATTTTAATGTAGTCATCTTTTATGCTCTCTTTATAAACAGCTTTTGGGCTGGAACTGTGAGGTTTGGGGTTTGACTCTAGTTCCTTTTCATTTCCTGTTAATAGATATTGTCTGTTTAATTTTGTAAGGTTTGAAAACAAACATAGGAAAGTAGAAAGTGGACTTAGAATATTTGGTGAAAAAGATGTGTAATAATAAGATAGCATATCATAAAGAGCATAACGGATTTGAAGACTACCAGCTTTTTGATGTACCAGCAAAATTAGTTTATCAGAAAGACTTTTACATTTTGAAAAATGCAGATTACTAGACAATTCTGATTGTTCCCAAATATGTACAGGAACTATGCACTGTAGGATGACTCCTCATTTAGCCTATGCCTTCTATACTTAAAATACTGATAAATAATATAAACAGGATAAACAGATGGATATGAGGTCTTTTGTGTTGATGACGTTACGTGAATCTGAAAGTAAATTTTTTTGCAAGTACACAATCTGAGTATTAAATATTTAAAGCATCTATACCTGAAGGTGAGATCCTGAGCAATGCTATGGGTCACACAGCTTTGCTCATAGGCTCAGAAATGCTCATGTGTGAATAATCTCAGCATAGTCAAAAGACTGCTCACAAGGCAATGCTATGTATGAATAGATAGAATTGAACCCCAAATAAATTGATTCTAGCACTGGGTACCAAGTAAATGGAAGAAACTGTTCACTCTATTCAGATTTGGATGCTTGAAAACTCAAGGAACTTAGACTAAATTCTCACATTGATTATAGGAAAAACACTCATATGAAACAATTTTAAAAGATGGTATATTTAGATAGTAAAATAAAATGTTGGGTTTTTTTCTTCCAGGGTAAAGCACTTGGACAAATGCTGTTGGATTTCCAGATTAAAAATGTTCCTGATTTAAAATCACTGATAGAATAACAGATGTTTAATATATGTGCTTTTAACACTAAGTGGTATAAAAACACGTTATAAACAAGAACTGGCTTCTTGAATGAGGGTTTTTTTTTAAGGTTAAAGAATAGAAACATGACAGTTATTTCTCAAAGGCTTAGCTGTATGGCACAGATTAGCAAATGTTTTGATTAATACCAAACTAACAGCTTTGTCTGTGCCTGATAACATTTCCTATCTACATAACAGTGAAGAATCAATTTATTTCCCGCAAAATAGAATTAATCAAATTGCAACGTACATTTAATTATGAGACGAGATAATCTTTATTGCAAGATGGAAATTACCTCCTATTCAGTCCATCTCTTCTCCTTCTCTCATCCTTTATTTGAAAATCGACTGGACTGCTGTCCTGTCCTCTGTGTCTGTCCTGTGCACTGAGTGAGGCTGGGGAACCTGTTCTGCACTGCTGGGAAGTCAGCACTGTCTGGTACCAGGGAACAGTTTTCCCTGCTGGGCAATAAAGAAAAGTAATAATTGGTACTGTTATACAGTGACTGGTCATAAATGCTGACCTTTGGTGGTGATCCACCAAACTTCCAGCACTTTGTCTGGTTAATGACAGACTTTGTTATTACATTTTCCAGTATCTTTTACTAATTAATCCTTCAGTTGAAAGCACTGAGTAGTAGTAAATTGCAGATCTTAGTGTGGTAATAAATTGGAAGATGAGGAAAGGGGAGTCTGCCCATTCACTCCTTCTCATGGTGGTGCAATCCTTGCAGGGATGAAGCAGGGCTGGGTGCTGTTGTTCCAGGGCTATTAAATCTTGATTTTTGCAGCAGTGTCATGCCTGGATTAAGTTTATTTGACTGTCATTTGCATTACCCTTCCCACACACAAAAAGGTGTCTTCTGCTGTGAAGGAAAACCATGTTGAATGGTACTCTGTCTTCCTTCTTACTCCCAGTTATCACCTCTCCATCTCCCTTCCTGCACAATATGATTAGCATGTTCCAATTGGGATACTTCTGAACTTCTTCATCTCATTAAGAAGAGACTTAAAAATCTGTGTCATACTTCCTGGGACAATAGCAAGGTGGAAATTCTGATAACGGTGTTTTCTCTGCAGAAGCCATAAAAATATTACTCCACATATTCAGGCACTTTATATTCAGAAATTAATATTTTTGTTTATTTTGGGGAGATTGTATTAATTATTTAGTACTGACAGAATGAGGCATTACTAATATGAGACAAAATTATGGAAATTAGTAGTTTTTTAATTGTCACCAAACCTGTTAGTTCCTAAATTTCCAGTGCTGTCTATCACTCTTACTAACTTCTAGCCTCTTGATTGCTAATAAGGACTATGCAATGAATTGTTCCCACCTTTTCTGTGGTTTTGTTCATTTGAATTGAAGGTATCATAAATGAATGCTTTATCTATCTAATTAATTACTGCCTGAGCAAGTTATAGGTACTATCCATGTGTACAACATGATTGTCAAGTTGTAAAAAATGAGTCATTACTTTATTGCAGAAAAATAGCCAAGTTAATAACTTCAAAGAGAAAATAGCATGCAGGGGGTTTTTTTTATGTTTACAGTCATTGTTTGTTAGAAAATTCTCCTTAATAATTTGGAAGCCTGTTGAGAGGAAGTGAAAAAGAAAACATGATGGACATCAGTAGCAAACCAACAAGGATAAAAAGGCTACAGTAGATATTTGCAGTTCACTCAATATGCTGCTTAAGTGATTTTGGAAATGTGTATGCAATAAGTTTCTGAATAAAAGTGAGCATTTATAAAGTATAAATTTGTTTTAGTCATTTATGTGTTTTCTTCTACTGGAAGTGTGATACTTAGCTCAGAGGTTCTTTGTTTGAGGTTGTTTCACTTGCCTGTGTTTCATGCATTGTCCTGCTGGTTCCCTTCTTTGTTCAGATTTTGTCTGGTCTGTCCCTAGTCTTTGTCTTTGTTAATACAAAAACCAAAAAAGTAAGTGATACTGTTTGCTGGAGAGCTGGTCACTTACAGCTCTATAATGGAAGCTGCAATTTGCTGAAAGGAATGGTATAGTGTTCAAATGGATTGGACATGGGAATACAAAGGTGGTATTTTTTTATCTCTGGAGTAGTCCTTTTGGATGCTATGAAACTATCCTTCACAAATGTGTTTTCTGTCCATTATTTCTTTCAGCACACCAGCTAAACCAAATGGCATTCACCTTCCTTGCAATTTATACCCTCCAAAAATCTCCATCCAAAGATGTTATTCTCTTTGAATGCCTTAACATGTTTTGAAGTCACAAAACTATGCTTCAGCAGTCTCAGATGATCTGAAAGTAAAGCTTGAGTAATTGAGAGAGGTTTGGTAAAATATAAATTATACACAAAGGTGAGCATGTATGCAGTCAGCATTGGTTTAATTTCAGTCAGTTAAAAAGTTCATTTTGCGTGCTTGTTAAACCAGGTCTGTTCCTCATATAGGCAAGAACTTACCCTTCCAATTCCCTGCCTTTCCTGCCTTTTCCCTACTGTGCTAGCTGTGAGAGCAGTATGGAAATAGTAATGTCTAATGCACAAAATAAGGTTCCTTCTAATACAGGAGTTTCAGTGTAATGGAAACTGGCTTATACCTCTTAGTTAAGTTTTTGTACTTTGGCTCATCTGTGCTACCAAACAAAGGCTGCATTCTTACCTCTCACAGCTTTCTTACTGCATCTCAGCCTAACTCTCAAAAATAAAGCATGGGTTTTATCATTAAATTGTTCCACAACAGTTAACAGTCCAAACAAAGACTTTCTCAGTGTTTTCAGGTTTATATTTAATATTCCAAAGTGATTTTCCCATTTAAATTTGTGTACTAAAAGTACAAAAGCTGCTATACAAAAGTCGCCCAAGAGGATGTGCCAGTGTTTTACACATAATGTATACTTTTAGTTTTGCCATCTCCAGTAGAGATGTTTTTCCACTAAAGTAGGTGTTTTCTTCCCCTTTTAAGATAAAAATTATAATAAGTATACCTTACATTGCACTGTGGAAGTTTGACAATAATAGAGGTGCAGCCCCTCAGGTTTGAAAGCAGAAAATGTTGGGTTGCCGGTTGCTTTTCAAGAATTTGAATGGTTTCATTCAGGATGTGTTGTATTAAGTGTTCACAACTGTTGCAAGGTAGTGGCAAAGCATTACCTGGGTGGATTCCACAGACCCATCTGCTCTGTAATGCCTTCTGGGCTTGTTCACTGGGGTTTCTGGGCTTGAGACTGAGTGGTTGGGGGGATGGAGAGAGGAAGCTCTTCAGTGCCCCAGGTATGAGGAAATTATGCTGCAGAAATGTCACACCTTTCACCTTACTACTTTGAAACCCTCCCATGCAGACCCTTTGAGTCTCCTCATGGCAATTCTCTTCTTCAGTTTCATCCTAGTTTCCTTTCTGGATTTACTTGAAATGGACCCTGCTGATTTTGGGATTAAAGCTAAACTGGCATGAAGAAAGCAAACAAAGGGTGCATCCATGTGAAAGATCCCATTGGGAAGTGCCTGTATCTGCCAGGGAGTTCAGCTGAATTCTTCTACCTTCCCTTTCTTTGGACAAGGAAGAAAAACCTGAACTGTAGGACTGAAGCATCTCTACCACCTACTTCAGCAAAGACCATTCAGATACTCCCTAGACAGCATTAGGGATGGAGAGAGGGAGACTCTTGAGATGGCAGAGGCCAGGAATGGTGCTTATCCACATAGGGAGAGAGGAACCTTTCTGTGCCAGGACTTCCTGTGGAGTCTTTGACAACCTTCTGTGGCTCCAGCTCTGGATCAGCTGCTCTGACCATCACCAAATGCATGAGACCCTTTCTGAGGATGAGATTTTTTTTTCCCCCCCCCTCACCCATTAAAAAAAATGCAGTAGCTAAAAATGAAAAGTTCCTCCTCCTCCCCCCACCACCCCATTTTTATTTATTAAGAGAAAAAGCTTCAAGCCTTCCAAATACGTTTCTTAACATCTGGATTTGAAAATACACTGGTTTAATTATAAAATTATGTGTGGTTCATGGCTAATCCACAGGGTTCCTGTATCAGCATCATAAGCTACATCTAAAAGGTATTTTCTCTATTGTGATGTGAAGTAGGGGGCTTGGGAGGGGTAAGCCTCTGTTGCATAAAAATTTGGCTGAGACTCCAGAGAAAATCTGAAAAGCCTGATCACTCTCTTAGTAGTGCTGGGGCTCTGGCCTGTACCTAGCAAGTGAACAAGAGGTTATGGGGGGCCTCTTTCTTTGCAGATGAAGCAAGGTGAGGATAGTCTTAGCTTCCTTCCCAGGAAACTGCTCTCTGCTCCAAGCAGGAGGAAATGGAAGGGTACCAGCCATTCATTGTTTTTTGTTGGCAAGTAGTGAGGTAACCCCCCTCCCATGAAATATTTTCTTAATTGAGGAAGTGGGAAAACTTGCTTTTGGTTCATCAGTAAGCTTTCATGTTTACAAGATCCTGAACCTGGGTTCAGGACCTGTGGTGGTAGAAGGCTCTCAGCTGCTCCGTCCTTTGCATCCCCTTTGGCTTGCGAATCATACCAGCGTTGTTTGCTAACACAAAGAAAAGGGATAGCAAACATTTTCTCTGTTTTTGCTGGTGTGACCAGAGGGATTCTACAGCTCTGGGGTGGTCTAGAGATCTCATTCGTGTTCTACAGAGTTTTAAGTGACTGAGGAGAGAAAAATAACCTACTGTTCCAACGCGGTTTGCCTGTGGAGAGCTGCCAAACTGTTACACACCAGCGCTCCTCTTCCCCATTTCGTATTTGGCATCATGAGCTTGCAGCGTTTGCCCGAGTTTAAAGAAGATGCTCCACCAAATTTCTCCAGTATTCTTACACGCATATCCCTTCCTCCTTCCCCCTCCCTCCGCCCGTTCCGCGTTTCTCAGGGGCGAAAGCTCCCCGCTGCAGCAGAAGCGACAGCGTCGGGCCGGAGCGGCTGCGGCACGAACAAAGATCCATGGCAGCGGGCTGGGGCGCGGCGGCGGCGGGGACTCGGTGAAAGGCTGCAGCCACTGCCACCTCCCCTGCCACTCTCCGCGCCCTGTCATCTTCCAGGTAAGATGAATGTCTGTCCCATCCATCATCCCGCCATCCTCGAAGGGGCGGGAACCTGCTTGGTTACTGAAACTTCCGAGTCCCCATTGCGGCGGCATTGTTGACCCGACAGGGCTGCTCTTTTGTGGGCTCCGTTGCCAGGGTTTAGCCATTTGCATAATGGATTAGCATGAAACTGTCGCTCCCCCGTTTCCCACTCTTTCTTAGCTGGCGGACCTTTGGCGCGAATTAATAAATGTGACTTGCCGCTCTCTCTCGGAGACCTGTTTTCGTTGAGGGAGGACAGACGTTCCCTCGGCTGTCCCGCCGTCGTGCGAGCACCCTGGCAGCCCGCCCGGCCCCCGCCCCGATCCGATCCGGTCGCCGCTTGTCCCGCCGCTGGGGCGGGAACCCGGAGCTCCTCAGGTCCCACCGGCGGGGGAAGGTGCACGAAGCGCCTGCGGCCCCGGGAGCCCCTCGCTGCTCTCCCCGGGGCGGGTGAAGGGCTTTATCTGCACTTTTCCGTGCACTACCTGGGCAGCGCGGGCGGCAGACGGGGCGGAGCTGCGAGTGGCTCTAGGCTGCGGGCACCGCGCCATTCCGAGGGCCGAGCCGCCGCCGCGGCCGGACCGAGGGACGCCGGGCCAGCCGAGGGTGCCCGCCGGGCCAGCCGAGGGTGCCCGCCGCGCCCCCCAGCAAAGCCCGACCGCTCCTTGGGGCGGGCGCTCCCCGCACGCCCCTCACCCGGTGGGCCGGCCCGGGTGCCCGCCCCGCCCCGCCGGTAGCCTAGAAAAGCGGTGCCGGGGGCCAGGAGCCGCTTGAGGCACCGAGGGTTTCCCACGCCATGAAGAACCCGGTGCCACAGGCGGCGTCGCTGCTGCTGGAGAAGCTGATGCTCCTCGTCCACATCCGGCCATTGCCCGCGGGCTCCGGCGGGAAAACGCCACCACCTGCACCCAGCTACTACGACACCAGCTGCTTCAAGCGAGGAGACCTGCTGGAGGTGCCCCGCACCCTCTTCATCCACTTCGGCATTTACCTGGGCGAGAACCGCGTCGCCCATTTGATGCCCGACATCCTGCCTTCCATCACCGGCGACCGTCGGCAGATCCAGCAGGTGGTGACCAACAAGCGGCTCATCCTGGGCGTCATCGCCAGGACGGCCAGCGTCCGGGTGGACACGGTGGAGGACTTCGCCTACGGCGGCAGCATCCTGGTCAACCACATGGACCGGCTCTTCGAGGACCAGGTGCTGGGCAGCGAGGAGGCGGCCCGCCGGGCGGAGAAACTGGTGGGCGCCACGGCCTACAGCCTGCTCTGGAACAACTGCGAGCACTTCGTCACCTACTGCCGATACGGAGCCCCCGTCAGCTTCCAGACCGACAAGGTACGGCCCGGCCAGCGACGGCGCTGCCCTTTCCCGGCGACCCCGCTCCCCGGAGCTGGGCCGGCCGCCGCCGCGGGCTCCGGGCGGGGGCGCC